>JAXCGZ010019061.1:0-70000 GCA_037179515.1 Halocaridina rubra
GAAGTATAAGTGAAGAACAACTAGTGAAGAGCGCTTGCATAGGTGAATAAGTGTAGGATTATTGAGAGGAATACATAAGATGGATGAAGTAGAAATATTGTTAGATACAGCCAATATGTCACTAGAGAAGGAATGAATGCCAAGCAGCTAGGATGGGTGAATCAGTTCATTGATGTCTTCGTGAGTCATATCTTTAAAGCCTTCTCCTAATAGAAATGCTGCCAACTTCACAGCTTTCGCAACTGCCGAGTTATGCACTTCGTCAGGAGCAAATCCCTTGTAGTCGTAGATGACTTCCGGCCATAATTTCTTCCAGCTGGCATTGATTGTGGCCGTCTTCATCTCTTTGATTGCATTCTGAATATTTTGAAGGCATGTAGCTATCGTGTAGTTGCGCCAGTACGCCTTCAGTGCAAGTTCTTTGTCCGCATCCGTGTAGTCAAGCAGGTTCGCCAGGGCATTTTGTGTGTAGAGGGCCTTGAACGCATGAATAATGCCTTGATCCATAGGCTGAATCAGTGATGTCTTATTCGGTGGCAGGAACTTTACTTGAACACCGTCATATTCGAGATTAGCTGCGTGGCCACCAGCATTATCCATCAAAAGAAGGACTTTAAATTCAAGGCCCTTCTCTGCAAAATAAATTCGGACCTGAGGGATAAAACATTGGTAAAACCAGTCTGATATGAAGCTTTCCGTGATCCAGGCCTTAGGGTTATGCTTCCAATACACTGGCAGCAGATTCTTGTTTTTATTCTTCAAAGCCTTAAGGTTCTTTGACTTGTAGATAAGCCCTGGCTTTAACATAAAGCCCGTAGCATTTCCGCACATGACGAGGGTAACGCGTCCTTGTGCGCTTTATTCCAGGGGCTTTAGCTTCTTCCTTGAAAAGAAAAGTGCGAGATAGCATTCTCTTCCAAAATATGCCAGTCTCATCCATGTTAAATACTTGCTCAGGAGCACAATCGCATTCCTCGGTACTTTTCTTGAAGTCGTTGTTTACATAATCATCATCTGCAGCTGTATCTGCAGAGGCAGCTTCGTCATGCACTGAAACGCTCTTTAGGCCAAAGCGTTTTTGAAATTTGGCGAACCATCCCTTGCTTGCAACGAACGATAGTTTCCTCCAGCGGTTCTGGGTCTTCCATTTCTTCTTCTTTCTCCCCCTCCTTACGGTCCCCACTGTCGTCATCGGGTTCGTTTGCAGCGAATGTCTCATACAATTTCTTTGCCTTTGTTTGTATGATACTCGTGTCTAAGCTGATGTTCTTCATCCTGCAATCAGCAATCCACAGGGCCAAAGCAGATTCCATGTGCACTATTATCTTATTGCAGGGTGTTCATACCCTCTTTGCTGTTTTGTTAAAAGTAATAGTCGCTGTCTTCCTGATATCTGCCTAGTCCTTCTTGATGTAGCGAACAGTAGATTCGCTGATGCCAAAATGGCGGCCGACATCCGAGAACCTTCTTCCTTCCTTCAGCATATCTAATAGTTTTACCTTATCTGCTATGGTCAACTTCTTCCTTTGCCGCTTAGGCTTACTACCAGAAGCTTTAGAAGATGAAGGACGCTCGGACGGCATTGCATGGGTTGAAATACAAAAGTTTCACACAATCACAAGCACAACGTATTAAGAAACACAACGTGAACGGTGCACACGTGAGTAAAGTGGACGGGGGTGGTGAGACTATGGAAGATGCTGGTAGAACCAAACTTCAATCAAAAAGCCAATCAGACCCTATGATACAGAACGTACAAAACACAATTCTCTAATTTGTCAGCTCCCACCCGTCAGCCAATGGCATCCAATGTACTATTTCACATAGGTGCGACCCTTTGCGTTTTACAAGACAGACGCCGATACCGGTATCGTATTATATATGGTGCAATACTGTGAGTTGCATGTTTAAATTTATGTTTTCTACTATTTTTTACTGTTTTATTATACTTAGGCTAGGAAATACTTTTTTTTTTATTAATAAAATAATGAAAATACTGGAAATTTTAATATGTACTATCTCACGTAGGTGCGGCCCTTTGCGTTTTCCGAAACGCCGATACCGATATCGTATCTTATATGGTGCAGAGTTACATGTTTAAATTTATGTTTTTTACAGTTTTTTACTGTTTTATTATTCTTAGGCTGGGAAATACTTTTTTTTTTTTATCAATAAAATAATGAAAATACCAGAAATTTGAATATTTCCACATATCGTGGATTCTCGCATATACCCAGAAAAAAAATATATATGCTCGGCCAAAAAATCCGTAATGCACTGAATTCGCGGTAGGTGAATCGCGATATAGCGAGGGATTACTGTATATATATATATATATATATATATATATATATATATATATAATATATATATATATATATATATATATATATATATATATATATATGTGTATATATATATATATACACCTTGTTCCTTTTATACGCGATTTTTTTATATGCGAAATTGCAATAACGCCCCCCAAAAATAATAGTAAAAAATTCGGAATTCGCGAATAACGCCCCCCCCCCCCTTTTGTGTGTGTGTGTGTGTGTGTGTGTGTGTGTGTGTGTGTGTGTGTGTGTGTGATTACCTAATTGTGTTTACGGGAAAGAGCCCAAAGCTCGTATCTTCCCGTCTCCTCATCGGTTCCATTTTAGACTTAGTGATACTTATCGTACCTGTCCTTAAAACTATGGATTGAGATAGCATTAACTACCTCCTCGCTTAGCGAATTCCAATTATCAACTACTCTTACACTGAAAAAGTATTTCCTTACATCCTGCAAACAAGTTTTCTTACGAAGCTTCAAACTATGACCTCTAGTTCTAGAGCCAGCCATATCGAAATATCGATCCCTATCCACTCTATCATAACCATGAAGGAATTTAAAGACTGTCACCATATCCCCCCTTACTCTTCTAGCTTCGAGTGATGGCAAGTCTAATTCCCTCAGTCTCTCATCATAACCGAGATTGCGTATTTCTGGCACCAGTTTCGTGGCATGTCTTTGAACTTTTTCAAGCTTAGCTATGTGCTTTTTCAAGTGCGGATTCCAAAAGGGGGCTGCATATTCGAGTTTTGGCCTCACATAGGTTACATAAATATTTCTGAACATTTCCTTGTCCATGTGCCTGAAGGCTACCCTTACATTTGATAAGAATGCATATGCTGCCCTTACTACGCCATTTATATGTATTTCTGGAGACAAATCTGCCAGTATGTTTACTCCTAGATCTCTCTCATTTTCTGTCTCTTGAAGTTGTACTCCAGCCACCGAGTAGTCAAGCTTGGGCCTTCTTGCACTTGTACCCATTCTCATTACCTTACATTTTGAGGTATTGAATTTCATTAGCCACTTTTCTGACCACTCATGCAGATTATTTAGATCCTCCTGAAGTTCTCTACCATTGTTCTCGTTTTTTACTTTCTTCACAATCTTTGCATCATCTGCAAACATATTCATGAATGAATTTACAGAC
The DNA here is from genome assembly GCA_037179515.1 of Halocaridina rubra. Classification (NCBI taxonomy): domain Eukaryota; kingdom Metazoa; phylum Arthropoda; class Malacostraca; order Decapoda; family Atyidae; genus Halocaridina; species Halocaridina rubra. Next base: position 3,483 of record JAXCGZ010019061.1, read on the forward strand.
TCTGGTAGGTCATTTACATATACAAGGAACAAAAGTGGCCCTAAAACTGAACCCTGTGGAACTCCACTACTAACTCTTCTCCATTCAGACACTGAGTGTCTTACTCTAACCCTCTATTCCCTTCCTTCTAAGTAAGTTTTTATCCATTCCAAGACATTTCCACCTATTCTAGCCATTGATTGCAGCTTCCTAATAAGTCTCCCATGTGGAACAGTGTCAAACGCTTTCTGGAAGTCTAGGAATATGCAATCTGCCCAGCCCTCTCTTTCCTGTAAGATTTGGCTTACCTCATCATAAAATTCTAATAAGTTTGTTACTGTTGATCTACCTTCTCTGAAGCCATGTTGCCTCACTGACAAAAAGTTGAAGGATTCCAAGTGAAGAGAGATATGTTTCCTTAGTAGTTTCTCCATAACTTTGCAAACTATGCTGGTCAAGGAAACTGGTCTATAGTTCAGAGCCGTATCCCTCCTTCCCTTTTTGAAGATAGGTATCACATTTGCTTGTTTCCAGCATCTTGGAATCTCCCCCGACTCCAGTGACTCCTTAAATATGATACTTAGTGCCACTGATATTGTGTTTGCGCATTTTTTAAGCACATGAGGGGATATGTCATCAGGACCTGTAGCTTTATGAACATCTAAATCCATCAGCGCTTTGCATACCTCTGTGGCTGTAAGGTTGATGTTCTCTAATACCGGCCCTTGAGCTTCTATCACTGCAATCTGAGGGGGTGGGGTATTTTCTACTGTAAATACTGACTGAAACTCTTTGTTCAATTCTTTGCAGATCTCTTCGTTGGTCTCAGTGATGCTTCCATCCGCTCTCTTTAGCCTTAAAACCTGTTCTTTTACCTTCAGTTTTCCTCTGATAAAGCGGTGGAAAAGCTTGGCATTTTCTTTAGCCTTCCTGGTGATGTCCCTCTCATAATCTCTCTCTGCCTCTCTCCTTTTACTTAGGTAGTCATTTCTTGCTCTTTTGTAGGTTTGCCATGCATTTATGTTTTTTCTCCTCCTATACCTTTTCCAGCATTTGTCTCTCCACTCCTTAGCTCTTTTACACCCATTATCGAACCATTTCTCTCTGGCATGAATTACACCTACTTTGGTGACAGGTATGCAGCAATCTACTATCTTCCCATATTTCTCACAAAAGATGTCATACATTTCTTGTACAGATTTGTTGTAAAATAAGGTTCTCCAGTCAATAACTGCAAAAAGCTCATTCATTTTGATGTAATCTCCTTTCCGATAGTTCCTCCTCATGTCCTCAGTGCCTCTACTCTCAGGAAGAATATCTTCAATGATATACTCCATCAACAACACACAGTGGTCACTCATTCCAATTGGTGGTTCATACTCAATATTTTCAATATCCAACACATTATCTGTGAACACTAGATCAAGTAGTGATGGCTCATCCCCACCCCTAGCTCTTGTTGGTTCCATTACATGTTGGTGTAGGAAATTCCCTTGTACGCAATCTAGGAATCTTGCCCCAAATGAGTCCTCACCACTGTGTGGGTCAAGATTTATCCAATCTATCTCTTTATGATTAAAGTCTCCCATAATCAAAATCCTACATTTTTTCTCCCGTGCCATGTTAACAACTGAGTTTATGACTTCAATAGTACCTATATGACTTTCCTCATAAATTTCAAGCCTATTTTGGTTCCTTGGTGGGTTGTATACAACAGTTATTATAATGCTCTCTGACCCAGTATTTATGCGAGCAACAAGAAATTCCCTGAACTCACTTTCTATAGCCAAGTTTATTTCTTCAACTTGAATCCTCTCACTTATGAGCAGTGCTATCCCTCCACCAGTCCTCTCACATCTTTCAACCCTTAGTATTCTGAAGCCCTTAGGAAAAACTGTGACACTGTTTATGTCCTCACTCAACTTAGTCTCTGTAATTGCTACTATATCTGCCTTACTGTTGTGAATCCTATCTTTTAATTCTACTGCCTTACCAGCTAATCCATCAGCATTTGTGTATAACAATCTTAATGAGGCCCCATCCCCTGATCTTCTGTCATTATCTTCTTTATCTCCCCTTTGTCTGGAAGTATTCTGTAACGAAAATTTTTCTTCTCTTCTTCATTTCTTTCATCATTTAACCTTCTTGCCTCTTGCAACAAGTTTTTGATCTTTCCCATCTCTTCCTGTGTTCTGTATCGTCTAATGAACACTTCTTTGCATTCTTGAAGGTCTTTTAGACTTTTTTTTCTCAACAATATTTCCCTACATGTTTCCCCTCTCTCAAAGGTTACTTTTGTTGGTCTCGGCTTTCCTTCCCTCGAATATTTACCTAGTTGGTGTATGTTTACAATATCCTCAGGACCACATACTACTCCAAGCTTTCTTATCAGGTCTACAACGCTAGCTTTATTTTCTTCAAGTCTCCCCTGCCATGTTTGCTCCTGGGATTCACTTATGCCTGAGATTACCACTGTCTTCTCCTTATCAAGTGCCTGTCTGATGAGTGGGTTTGCCCTTTCCATCACAACGTCTTTCATTTTTTCGATTACTGTCTCTTTATAGTCAACTGTTTGTATGTTTTCCAGTGCCACCACCTTTACAGCCTCTTTTACTGCCACATTCCCCTTTAGTGCATCAGCAAAGGACGTTTTCATGGCATCATTTTCCATATTCAGCTCCTGGAACTCTTTTCTGAACTGTTCAATGTTTTCCTTAATCTGAACATTCCAAGCAGCAATCTCGTCTCTCTCAGAAGAGAGCAGTGAACTAACATCTAATTCCTTTAGGTTGTCATTCAGCTGTTTGTTTTTATCTTCTTGTTTAGAAATTCTAGAATCTAGTTGACTCTTTTCCCCTTCCAGCTTCTTTATTCTTTTTTCTAGTTCCTTTCTCTCCTGCCCTTGTGCTTTATTTGCCTCCTCCAAAGATCTTATTTGTTCTCTGAGTGTTTCATTCTCTTTCATTTCTCCATCCATATTCCGAATTTTATCATCAAGGCTTATAACCATTTCCTCTAACTTCTTGATTCTCTGTTTAAGTCCCCTGATGACTACCCCTTCTCCCGACATTTTTATGTTCTCCCTCTCACAGAATATGGAAAGAAGACGAGAAAGAGGAAAAAAAAAGAAAAGAGAAAAACTTCTAATTTAGCTTCACACAGAATTTTTATATCTCCATATAAGTGCTATTTAGTGACTCAGTTTGTCTCCTTTCTGGTAACACACATCTTAACTTAAAAACTTGACCATGGTAATTTAAGTATAAAAAGAAAAAGAAAAACAAAAGTCAAACCTGAAGGAAAATTCGAATTTGTGTTTGAGGTGGCACCCACCTGTTTCTGTTATATATTCTTCCTAACTGATAAACTGACTTGCTAACCAAGATATGTTATCACGGGATTAGACTTTACATTTAACTCAATATATATACAAAATAACAAAATAGTAAAAGAGAAAGCTAAAAGAAAAGCAAAAAAAATGAAGAAAATAAGACTGCTGTACTACTTGGCAACTTAACTCAGTACTGTTGACAGGTGGGTATTTGGTAATTTTTTTTTCTTTTATGTGTGTGTGTGTGTGTGTGACAACAGGATGGACCAAAAAATGATAAAATAAAACCCTTTATCAGGCTGTAAAGGGAAACAGATGGAGTGTGTAATGACCTGTCAGATGTGAAGGGATTATAAAAGATGTGTAATGAATATCCGGCTCTCTGCTGGGTTTTAATATACCTCTGCATTACTCGCATGATGTCTATTCCAAAAATTCTCCTTAGATATTATTATTATTATTATTATTATTATTATTATTATTACTATTATTATTATTATTATTATTATTTTTAACAATAATTTTCCTTTGATGATGATTGTGGAGATTATTATTATTATTTTTATTATTATTATTATTATTATTATTATTATTATTATTATTATTACTATTATTATTATTAATATCATTATTATTACGAATTTGTAATTAAACCATTATTTTTACAATAAATAATGTAGTTTTGGTTGAATGAACAAGAGTTAATTAAAGATTCTCTCTCTCTCTCTCTCTCTCTCTCCTCTCTCTCTCTCTCTCCTCTCTCTCTCTCTCCTCTCTCTCTCTCTCTCTCTCTCTCTCTCTCTCTCTCTCCTCTCTCTCGTTTCATTTCACTTACATTATATAGAATATATTTATATTAAAAGGAGAATAGTCTTACAAACAATGCATACATCAGTTACTTTACAAGCTGATGAGTCGTTTGGGGCAGCAAATGATAAATATAATAATGCACTTTTAATAAAAACGTTAATGAGTTAAAAGACCGTTAAATTAATTTCCTTTCCACGAATCCTTTGTAATGTCTCTCTTAAACAGGAATTAGGTAGAAACTTTTCATCTTATATTGTAAATACAATTATTGCTTTAGTCTTAATCACGTTCACTACAGTGCTCATTTTAAAGGTAATAAACCTAAGTTTTAATTCGTTTTTTTGTAAAGAAACATGAGAGAGAGAGAGAGAGAGTAATTGGATACATTTTATTAACAAATTTGTCATTCAGAAACCAGATACAAATTTGAAAATAGAAGGAGGCTGCAAAACACGTATTCTGAAAATATTTAGAACATAAGAATAGGGGACACTGCAACATGCTTACTGGCACACACGAGGCAGTTCCATTTTTTAATGATATTTTCAGCATGTCTAACCTATTCTATTCTACTCTACTTATTTATTCTATTTTTCTTTTTATGATTTTTCTAATAAACACTAATCTATTCATACTCACCCTACCTCTGTCATATGTCTATCTAATCTACATTTGAAGGTGTCTAAGGTATTGGCATTTATTATCCTACTAGGAATACTCTACGGTATTACCAAGCCAATTTTCACCAATTTCCCTTCTGAACCTAAATTTATCAAGATTAAATCCATTACCCATTACGAGTTCTGGTTTGATCATGAATTTTTAAAACTTTATTAATATCACCCTTGTTAATCCATTTAAACCATTTATACACCTCAATCATTTTTTAATCTGTCATATGGTAGATTTAGGCATTGCATAATTATTTTTTTTTTCGTTTTTTAGTCTTGCTTTGGTTATTTATAATTCTTATTTTATCTTTATATACATTTGCAGATAGAGGCTCGTTCTCCTGCATCCTCCTCCTCCTCTTCTACCACATAAGTTACTTGCTCACTGCCACCATGCATGTCCCAGTGTACTGTATAACTGTTGCCCACTGCATAATAGAGTAAAGTATAGTAATGTATGTTAATTTCTAGCTGTAAAGTGAATATGAATATCTTTTGTATACTCTTAAAAATAGATACAGGGCTTTCTACTTTGCTATGTAGTAATAAAATATTTTTTTTACTTATCTTATATCTTTGGCATGGTGTGTCCATGTAAGGTTTGGAACGTATCTATGCCCTTTATCATTGTATCCTATGGAAAATAACTCGTTTTTTCACGCGATTTTCCATTTACACAACCCTTCTGAGAACCTATCTAGGCGTTATTTTGAGAACAAGGTGTATATATATATATAAATACACCTAGTTCTCAGAATAACGCCTAGATAGGTTCTCAGAAGTGTCGTGTAAATGGAAAATCGCGTGAAAATACGAGTCATTTTCTATAGGAAACAATGATAAAGGGCATAGATACGTTCCAAACCTTACACAGACACACCGTGCCAAATATATAAGATAAGTAAAAAAACATTTTATTACTACATAGCAAAGCAGAAAGCCCTGTATCTATTTTTAAGAGTATACAAAAGATATTCATATTCACTTTACAGCTAGAAATTAACATACATTACTGTACTGTACTCTATTATGCAGTGGGCAACAGTCATACAGTACACTGGGACATGCATGGTGGCTGTGAGCAAGTAACTTATGCAGTAGAAGAGGAGGAGGATGCAGGAGAACGAACCTCTATCTGCAAATGTAAACAAAGATAAAATAAATATTATAAATAATCAAAGCAAGACTAAAAAACGAAAAAGAAAATAAATTATGCAATGCCTAAATCTACCATATGACAGATTAATAAAACTTAATCTACATTCTAGAGAGGCGCAGAGTTAGGGGGGATATGATTGAGGTGTATAAATGGTTTAAATGGATTAACAAGGGTGATATTAATAAAGTTTTAAAAATTCATGATCAAACCAGAACTCGTAATGGGTAATGGATTTAATCTTGATAAATTTAGGTTCAGAAGGGAATTGGTAAAAACTGGCATGGTAATACCGTAGAGTATTCCTAGTAGGATAATAAATGCCAATACCTTAGACACCTTCAAATGTAGATTAGATAGACATATGACAGAGGTAGGGTGGGTGTATATATAATGTATAATGATGATGATCTTTTCTTATCGTAATCCTCTTTTTACTAGCGGGCGCTTATTTTTTACTATTATTTTTTGGGGGCGTTATTGCAATTTCGCGGATAAAAAAATCGTGCATAAAAGGAACAAGGTGTATATATATATATATATATATATATATATATATATATATATATATATATATATATATATATATATATATATATATATATATATATATATATATATATATATATGTTATTTTTAATTGGTGCATGTAGAATGTATGCAATACTTGATGTATCTAGTTCATTAACAAGATCACTAATATATAAATTATTTAAATATACAGTACATTGAAAAGTGTTATTGTAGAGTGCTAAATATCTTTTGTTACATAGATCAGAGAGAATGGTAATTTGAGATTTTTTTCCAGTATTAAAACCTCTGCTTGTGAAACGTGATGTACTCATTATTTCTGCTAAGTTGGTTAGGGCTTACAGAAAAGTAACCACTGCTTTTTCTTTGTCCCCAAGGGATCCTGCCATAGCAAAAGTGTGTAAACCACTTTGAAACTATATTTGGGACATCCTGGATGGGATCCTGGTGTTGCACCCATAGAATGCTAGAATGGTGGGATGCCCTAGTTAATGCTTAATATTTTTTTGTTATTATAATGTGGTATTCCAATTATATAGGAAAACAATAATTTATCTCTTCAGGCAAAATTTATGGAGAGTGTTAAGGAAGTCTACACACCTCAGTTCTTAACGGCTGTTTCCCAGTTATGCCATATGGACACCAATCTTGCTGAGTGGGTGTGGTTGCAGTTCTTCCCAAGGCTTTGGAAGATTTTATCAGAAAAGCAACAGCAGGTATTAACATTGATATGGCTTTTTTATATTGCATAACATATATGTACTATACCAGATAGAACATATCTGTATATTAGCCTGTATGTTAGTTTATAATGCACATTAGTAACTGTAGAGCTTGTACATGTTTTAAAACGAATTATTATTATCCCGCAGAGCCACAATGGTGGCCACTATTGTAACAAACGAATTAAGGTGAAAAAGATTCAACCTACCATCCAAGCATTGCCATCTTTTGAGTATTATGCTTATTTTAATTTTGTGTTGCTCATGCCTACTCATATTCGCATTTTACCATGATCAATTTCCTTCTCTCTCATATTGGATTTATTGCTTATCATTGCAGTGTTTTTATATACAGTAGTTCTTACAAAACTGTGTCAAGTCTGTTTAGCTCTTCATTTTATAGCTACATTGTTCTTTTTATGTCTCAGGGCATAGCCAGTGAAGTGATACCATTCTTGTGTTCTGGAGCACATGTTATTCAGAAAGACTGTCACCCATCAGCCTTACATACTTTCACCGAAGCATTAGCTCAGTGCCAACCACCTATTGTCATCAGACCCGCCAATATGAAGTATTTAGGCAAGAGCCATAACTTATGGCATCGAATGACTCTACTGTTAGAGCAAATGGCATTAGAACAGGGTGCCATAAGTAGCCCAAGGACCTCCAAAAAAGATCTATATGACTCCTTTGATAGTGACTCTTTTGCCAGCCCTCAGCAGGTAATTTAATCTATTTAGCTTTTTAGTTTTCGTTTTCCCATTTTGTTTAATTGCAAAAGAGATATTTTATGGCTAGAAAGGTAAATCTCAATATCTCTTTATCAAATTTGGAAAAAAAACATACGGTAGTAGTGAGTATCGTTCAGCTTGTACTGGGTTTTATGCTTACTAAGAAATTTTTAAGCTGGATATTATTATCGATGATTTTCTTGGGATATTATATTTTCACAGGAGGTTCTTGATTCCCTCTCTGAGATGTACTCCCTGCTCAAGGAAGAGGATCTTTGGGCTGGATTGTGGCAAACTATTGCACATTATCAAGAGACCAAGATTGTAAGTAAAATTTTCTTGTAAAGTCTTAATCAATGTCATTTATTATAATGCATTAATTGTATGATCAATTTAAAGATTTTAATTATTTTTGGTATTAATTAACTAGTTTTATTAAGGTGTTGTTAAAAAATGTAATCACTTTGTGACAGGCTGTGACATATGAGCAACATGGATTTTTAGAGCAAGCCCAAGCTGCATATGAACTGTCAATGTCTAAAGCAAGAGCTGATATTGCTGTAAGACCATCTCCAGTGAAGTTGCAGTCTGAAATGAGGCTGTGGGAGGAGAGATGGATCAGGTCAGTTTTAGGTCATATTGCATAATTCCTTTAGTGCCTTGAGTCTGTTGCACATTAAATATAATATCTTGGGAGGTATTTCAGTGACTGGAGAAATGCATACACCCTCATATGAGCTTTTGTTTCATATAAGAAAACTGAAAGGGAGATCCTTGGTGACAGGGAAAATATTTCCACCCTCTGATATATTCTATGAAAAAGCAGTTTAGAAGCTATACTTATTTTATTTACGAAAGTAAACAAGCTGAACCCATTCTTGAGCAGACTTCAATATCACTACAGTATTCAAATGTTGCATGACCTGGTACTTCCCTATTTTATTCAATTATGGTCACGTTGTTGCCATCAGCAGGGTGTGGCTTTATGTTGAGATAAACGTTTTCTGGCTTTACTGGTTTATAATAGGTGGATACCAGTATATCTTAGACTCGGATGTCCCCACCCACACAAGAGGGGTTTAGTTTTGTATATGTGTATGTAACCAATATTTGATATTTTAATTGCTATTTTTACGATTTTAGATGTGCTAAAGAATTAAATCAGTGGGATCTAGTTCAAGAATATGGCAGCAGTGATGCTTCGGGAAATCCTTTGCTTGTTTTGGAGAGTTCTTGGCGAGTTCCTGATTGGACCCGCATGAAGGAAGCATTAGCTCATGTGGAACAGTCTTATCCAAAGGAATTAGCTTGGAAGGTATTAAAAAAGAAAGAAACTATGAAAACAATATTTATAGAGTTGATTAATGATTTGTTTTTGCAGTAATAGCTAGCTATGCATTCAATTCGTTTAATATTTTTATTATTATTTGCATTAAAAATGTAAAAAAGAAAAATTGATGTCTGCATACCTAGTTTTACAAATCCAATATATTGAAACTGATTATTAGAATAACTGCTTTTATACTGAGTATGGTTATTTCAGACCTTAATTGCGACATTTGAGTTTTTATTACTTGTTCAGGTCAATTTGTTCCGAGGATATTTAGCTATATGTCATCCTGAAGAAGAACATTTGAAGGTTGTAGAGAAACTAGTCGATGCAGCGACCATCCTCTGTATTAGAGAGTGGAAGAGACTTCCTCATATTGTGTCACACATTCACATTCCATATTTACAAGCGGCTCAACAGGTAGGAGTATATGGAGCTGTTACGTGAAGTTACTTCACTAGAGAATATTTTTTACTCTTTGTATATTTTTTTCTTGTAGCACCATAACCCACAGAATGGGGCAGCTTGGGCTGTATTGTATCAAAAGAACTTTCTCATATTTTTCAATGTTATACTGTACTGGAGTAACTACAGTGAGGCAGATAAAAAGCTTTAACTGTTGCATTGCTTTATTATATGTACTTGATGATGTTGGTTTTATGTTAGCATATCACTCTAGATAATATTAAAGGTTTTCTCACTGATAGTGAGTGGTCTTCGGATGTTGATACTTACCTGTTGTGCATTTACTTTAACAATTACATAAATGTCATAGTATTAAATGTCTTGTGTATTGAAGGATATTGTGGCTAGTTTATTAATTTTATATGTATTAGTAATACTGACATGACGTACATAGCAATGAATAGTGTCTTATATAAGTGAGTAATGAACTTGATAGAACTGTTACAATGGTTAATTACAAAAATTTATAACTTAAATCCAAAAGGTGATGGAACTTCAGGAAGCTTGTCAAATCCATCAGGACTTAATTCATGGGCGAGCAAACTCTGTGCACGATATGAAGGCCATTGTGAAAACCTGGCGCAACAGGCTACCCGTTATATCGGATGATCTCTCACATTGGTCTGATATCTTTACTTGGAGACAGCATCACTATCAGTTCATTGTCAGTCGCTTCACAGACTCAGGGGATAATTATGTGAGTTTTTGTGAGCTTTGCGTAATGTGACTGAATGATATAGGCACAGATATCTCTTTCCTTCTCAGTATATTTTTTTCTCATCTGTATAAGAAGAAATTCATACTTAGATATGCAACCCCAGCATTATTTGGGCATTGGTGAGGTATTTGTAACAGTCTTAATTTGATGATTGCCTTCACACATGTGTTTGATATTCCTAATGTATTTCTAATAACTATGCATACTTTCACACACAGACTGTTTAAGTGCCATATAAAGAAAAGTTTATAATGTGTTCTTGCTCTCTTGTGTATATAAATTAAGCAGAACTGAGTATAGCTGTATCAGCAAGCATTTGGTCATGAAGAATGCCGCCCAGAAGTGAGAGTTAATAGATAACCTTCATATATTTAATTATATTATTTTAATGTATTTATTTACTTTCCAGAGTATTCTTGGTGTCCATGCATCTGCACAGGCCATCATTCACTTTGGCAAGATCGCACGCAAGCATAACTTGAGCAATGTGTGTTTGGAATCCCTTTCCAGAATCCAAACTAACCCGTCAGTTCCTGAACTAAATTACTTCCAGAAAATCCGGCAACAAGTGAAATGTTACCACCAGATGGCCACTGCCACTCAAATGGGAAAGAATGAATTGCAAGGGGTATGATTTCATTGGAGGGTTTTCTCATGCAAATTGTATTTTACTGTCAGGGTCAGAGGGTGGCCACAACCAAAGGCAGATAAACTCTAGGGTAATAAAAAACATACATTCACAGTCACACTGCTGCTCTTAATATAAGAACATAAGAATAGAGGACACTGCAACATGCCTACTGGCACACACGAGGCAGCTCCATTTTTGAATTGTATTTTCAGCATGTCTAACCTATTCTATTCTACTCTACCTATATATGTATTGAACAAGCTCATTTCATTGTCAGTGCTAAAGTCTAGAACTAGATCTGAGGTATTCTATATTGTTTTTTTTCACATGCTTTCTACTAGCAGGGAGACCTACATCATAGAGAGGAAAACATTATATTAAATAGAAAGTTTTTTTTACATCTGGATAGAAGCATTTACTTACGTATACTCGTTTTCGTTCCAAAGGTGGGGTCTGTGCCTACTGCAACATTAACACTCCTACTGCAAGGCTCATGGACCTTGAATCTCCTGACTTTGATGTTCTCTGGTTATAAGTCTATCTCTCCACTACCACTATCTTGTTTTGCTTCTGCTACTGTTCTCCAAACTCCACCGAGTTTGTGTCTTTCTTTGAATATCTCTCCTCGTGCCATGAGTCCTTGCTATCCTCTCACCCACATGCCGAAGTTCTCTACATTGGAGACTTCAGTGTACACCACCGTGAGTGGCTTCATTCTTCTCACACAGTTGTGGGTGGAAGCGAGGCCCTTGCTTTCTCTATTACTCATGATCTGGAGCAAATTATCAAACATCCTACTCACGTTCCTGATCTTCACGAACATGCTGCAAACACTCTTGACCTATTTTTTACTCCTAACCTTTCAAACTATTCTTAGTCTGTGCTTTCCCCTCTTGGTTTTGGCACTACGAGCGTACCCAACATGAAAATTTGCGTAACTTTCTCTTTGACTTCCCATGGGATGACTACCGCTTTCGGTCCCGCAACCCTGATCAGGTAGCTCTAAAAGTTGCCGAGATCATGACCGCGGGAATGGAGGCGTACATCCCCTCTTCTACAAAACCTTTCTCTCCCCCTAAACCTTGGTTTGACTGTGCTTACTCCATGGCTATCCAGGCTAGGAATTGGGCTCACCGATCTTACCAAGCCTCTCCTTCCAATTTAACTCGCTCTGCTTTTATTATAGCTAGGAATCGCTGTACTGCTCAGATTCGAAGGTCTAAGGCTGCCGTTATAAGAAGGAAAGTTGATGACCTTAACTCCTCTCCCACTGACAAATGCTTCTGATCCTTAGCCAAAAACTTCTGTAACTCAAACTTCCTCCCTCTCATTCGTTCTGATGGTTCTGTAGCTTGCTCTCCCACTGACAAAGCCACTCTTTGACTCTCATTTTTCTGCCAACTCTTCTATCAACGATGCTAGTGCACCTGTTCCTCAGTCTTTACCCCTCTCTAACCCTATGCTCTCCCTTATCCTTTCTTCACGCAAGGGTCATAAGGTTCTTCGCTCGCTAAAGACGAACAAGGCATCTGGTCCCGATGGTATCCTTGCAAGGTTCCTTAAGGAGTTTGCATATGAACTGGCTCCCGTGCTTTACCGTCTTTATCGCCTCATTCTGACAACCAGTATCTATCCATCATCTTGGAAGTATGCTCTAGTTCAACCTGTTCCTAAGAAGGGTGACCGCTCTGTTCCTTCTAACTACCGACCTATTGCCCTAACCTCTTCTATTGCTAAAGTTTTCGAAACTTTGCTCAAGTCTCACTTCTTGAAACGCCTTGAATCTAACTCATATATCTCTGATCACCAGAACGGCTTCTGCAAGGCAAGATCCACTGGTGATCTCCTGTCCTATCTTACTCATGTAAGGTCATCTTCTCTGAGGAACTATGGGGAATCCTTTGTCTTTGCCCTTGATATTTCTAAGGCTTTCGACAGAGTCTGGCTTCTGGCTCTGTTGGCCAAACTCCCTGCCTATGGCGTTACCCCGTCTTTCTGTTCTCTGATTTCCAGTTTTCTTACTGACTGTTTTATATCTGTAGTTGTTGATGGTGCGACATCTAGCCCTTTCTCTGTTACCAGTGGTGTACCACAGGGCTCTGTTCTTTCACCAACTCTGTTCCTTCTCTTCATCAATGATCTGCTACAACCCCATCTTCCTCTCTTCTTCATGCCTTTGCTAATGATTCTACCCTTCACTTTTCCTCTGCCTTTTCTTCACAACCTTCATCTGCTACTCGTAATCAATCTCTTATCACTCTTTCTTCTACTCTTAACTCCGATTTGCAGAGAGTATCTGAGTGGGGCACTCAAAATTTAGTTAAATTCAATGCCTCCAAGACACAGTTTCTGGCTATCTCTTTATCTTCTTCTCCTCCTGATAACCCTATTGTCTTCGAAACTAATGAAATTTACCCTCTTAACTCTATCAACATATTAGGAATCCTTATAGCCTCTAACTTGTCTTTGAGGAATCACATAATCCAAATTTCTAAATCTTCATCCAAAAAATTGGGGGTTTGTTTCGTTTTCGTCATTACTTTTCCTCTTTGCAGTTACTTAAAATTTACAAAGGTTTTATCCGTCCCAGCTTAGAATACTGCTCACACATCTGGGGTGCTTCTTCCTTTACTTATCTTCTTGATAGGATTGAATCTAAGGCAGTCAGACTCATTAATGATCCTTCTCTTACTTCTAATCTGGATTCTCTCTCTTTTTGCTATAAGGTATCTTCTCTTTTGCATTTCTATCGCTGCTCTGATGAGTTGGCGAGTTGTATCCCTCCCCCACTGCCGAGGCCGCGTAACACTCGCCAAGCGGCCTCGTCTCACAGGTACTGTGTGGAGATTTGTAGCTCGCGGATTGGTCGGTGCAGCGACTGCTTCTTCCCATCTACCTCCAGACTCTGGAACTCTCTTCCTCCTTCTGTCTTTCCTAATTCTTATGACCTTTTATCCTTCAAAAAGCAGATCTATCGTCATCTCAGAGCCTAGTCCTCCATATCTCTGGGTTCTCTGTACTTTGACTGTTTTTTTCTGTCTGTCGTTTTACTTTGTGTGACATTGCCTCATCTCTGCCTTGTCCGTAACCTTTTTCTTTTCCTTCGTCTTGGTTTTTCTCGTGCTTTGGCCTTTATTGATGAAGGGAGTTTCTGCCTGTCCCGGTGTCACACTCATAAAAAAAAAAAAACCCATTGTTAAGCTCGTTGTATACAGTAAGCAAACTCAAGCCGTATCCAAGTCCCATGTTTACCACTTGGAATATTAATATATTGAGAGGCTTTGCAGAAGTCACAGTATACTAAGCATGGATTATAAGGTCTCTCTCTCTCTCTCTCTCTCTCTCTCTCTCTCTCTCTCTCTCTCTCTCTCTCTCTCTCTCTCTCTCTCTCTCTCTCTCTCTCTCTCTCCTCTCTCTCTCTCTCTCTCTCTCGCTCTCCTCTCGTCTCTCTCTCTCTCTCTCTCCTCTCTCCTCTCTCGTCTCTCTCTCATCTCTCTCTCTCTCTCTCTCTCTCCTCTCTCTCTCTCTCTCTCTCTCCTCTCTCTCTCTCTCTCTCTCTCTCTCTCTCTCTCTCCTCTCTCTCTCTCTCTCTCTCTCTCTCTCTCTCTCTCTCTCTCTCTCTCTCTCTCTCTCTCTCTCTCTCTCTCTCTCTCTCTCTCTCTCCTCTCTCTCTCTCTCTCTCTCTCTCTCTCTCTCTCTCTCTCTCTCTCTCTCTCTCTCTCTCTCTCTCTCTCTCTCTCCTCTCTCTCTCTCTCTCTCTCTCTCCTCTCTCCTCTCCTCTCTCTCTCTCTCTCTCTCTCTCCTCTCTCTCTCTCTCTCTCCTCTCTCTCTCTCTCTCTCTCTCTCTCTTTTTTTGTGTGTGTCTTTGCCTACATGCATTCGTGTGTGTGTGTCCATCCGTCCATACCAACATATTTTTAGTACAGTACAGGTCATTGTGCCTTTTATATATTTTTTTTTAGTATGTTGCTTTATCTTTTTAAGCTTAATATCTTTTGTATTTTTTTCTCTCTTTCAAAGGGTTTGGAAGTGTTAGAATCAACAAATCTAAAGTTCTTAAGTAAAGAAATGACAGCAGAATTTTATGCTCTGAAAGGAATGTTTTTATCACAACTGGGTGAGTGTTGTTTGATATTGGATTTTTTTTTTATAACCTTTACATCTTAATGGCATATTCTGCTTTTGTCAACAAGATGACTACGCATTTGAACATAAACAGGGAGGCAAGAGGGCTTTGTTATCTATTCCATTAACTTGTGTGGTACGCTTTCTCCCCCCCACCAGGGATAATTATATAGTTCACTATTTAATGTAATGCTTTGGTGACTCATTTTGTTTGCTTTCTTTACTGACATAGCTAACTATGCAGATGAAAATCCTTTATAAGAAAGTGATTATAAATTGCTATAGGAAATATTTCTTTTCTAACATTAATTTATAAGTATGGTCACAGAATTTTAAAAGATATACTTCTTAGAAATGAAAGTATTTAAAAATATGTATTATTAAATATTTTTCCATTAAAGGTCGAAGTGAGGAAGCTAATAAAGCCTTAAGTGCAGCTGTACAACTCCATGACACATTAGTGAAATCCTGGGCTCTTTGGGGAGACTATTGGGAAGCCTTATTTATCAGGGATTCTGCACACATTAATTTGGGTGTATCAGCAATTACATGTTACCTACATGCTTGTAGACACCAGAATGAATCTAAATCTCGAAAATACCTAGCTAAGGTAAGTTTTTTCCTCCAAAATCACTCATGTCCCCCTGAAGCTAGCTGGGTAGCTACAACTGAACGGAAATGAATTGGAGCAGCCCTTCCTTACTTTTCTTATCCTCACTACTAGTATTCTGTTTTGTGGCAAGAAAAACTAATTCAGGTCGGAAGGAACTGCCAGCTATTTTCTTCCCTATTCCTTTTAGTTGGCTTTTATTACATGCAGGAAAAATTGGTGCAGAAGTAATATGTAATATCTTCACACTTAATAACAAGAAATGTGAAAAATATACGTTACACTCTTTTTTTTCAGTTGAGTTGCACATTATTCATGAACAGTTTCGTAAATTTGATTCTTTATTATACTACTTTATAAAGATATGTACTGTTTTGTACTAGTATGGTAATTTGAAGTCATTAATAATCATTTATAAAACTAATTTTTACACTTTCGTTTAGTCATAATTATAAAAGGATCTGCCTATAATGTTAAGTGAAATTTTATCCCCATGCCATAATTTTTTTAGAGCAATTATATCCTCAAATGTTATCTCTGCCTTGTTCATTAAATTTATCAGGATTGTACTGTCATTTTCAGTACTTTGCATACATAAATAATTTATTGGAATATAGTTAAATGTGTTTCCTGATATTTTTGTAAGATGGTACTCACAAAATGAATAGATTTGAAATGTGCAGGGTGTCATAGAGCTCAGTTTCTACCCTTTTATTTTCCGTTGGGGCATTAGATTACAAGAAAAGTGGGTAGATAATGAATGATTATAATGATTTGGCAGACTAAGAAGTTAGTGCATAAATACATTTACAATAAGTGGAAATCCTGATTTAAGTCTAACCACAGGTATTATGGCTCTTGAGCTACAACGATGCAGATGGAAGCCTGAGTGAGGCTGTCGAACGCTATTGTGTTGGAGTCCCTCCTATACAGTGGTTACCTTGGATACCTCAGTTACTGACGTGCCTTGTCCGTCCAGAAGGGAAGGTAAGGTATTTTTCGGACTTGTTTAAATGTAGCTTTTGGTAAATGACTCGGTGCAAAAATAAATCTTATATAAATTTTAATAATTAATAATTGTATAAATACTACAGCTATACTAAAGTAGCAGATCCTTTGCTTTCAAGGAAACTATGCAAAATTTTACAGATCAGAGTTTAGTGGAATTAAAAACAAAAATACTGTATTAGTATTTACTTTGCACATATTCATCTAATACTATCATTTTCATTTGTTCTTTTATTTTGTTTAGATATAAAAATATTTATTGCTACATTAGGACTGTATAGGCTGTAATCCAACATATGTCTGTTGTGACTTTTGATGGTTATATTGAGTCATTTACCTACGTAAGTAAAGGTTTGATAATATTTACAAAATTATTAACTAATGTTTGCAATAAACTAAAAATTTCTATGTAGGAAGTTGATGTTCTTAGATTATTGTGTTCGTGAGAAGTTACTTTGGTACGAGTATATGGTTAAAATTAGTTGAGAAGAAAAGATTATTTCTATTTGAAATGTGATCTCAGATTGAATTCTGTTATATATCGATTTTAAGAGTGTGATCATAGAATATTTTCAACAAAATTCACCATACAGCATTAAGCTAAATAAATTTACTAAGGTGTCTGTATATTTTATTGATTTCTATGCTGGAGATCTGTAATATTTTGCTCCATTATGTTAAATCTACTTGATTATGCAGCGAACCACTTCGTGGTTATCTACAGATAAGATTTTTTATATATAGTATATGATCCCATATCTCACAAACAATAATAGATTGGCCTTATCCGAATATTAAACTTAAGATATTCACGTTATTGTGGCAAGAGAGCCATATCAGGAAGAGAGAAATTGTTTTTCCTTTCTACTTTACTCTTTTAGAAATACCATTTATTTACTGTTGCTTTAGCTATTATATAATGCAGAAATGCCATGTAACATTTGCAGGTAATAATTGGTTTGTTAAACCAAGTAGGCAGGATGTTCCCTCAAGCAGTATACTTCCCCATAAGGACACTTTACTTGACTCTCAAGATTGAACAACGAGGAAGAATAAAAAGTGGTAATTTAATTCCATTTATTGACCCTTTGTAGATTTTATGTTGCTTGCAGATATATCTTATTCTCACTCAGTTTTCATGTACTCTTTATAAGTCTGTGATTAAAATAGTGCTGTTGCATTATTCCTTAGAAGTAATTTATTCATTAAATGTTGGTAGTGTGAAGCTTGTTCAGTTTTTTGACCCTACATTGCTTCCAAAAATATATATTAAAGATGTTCAAGTGTTTAGCATTGTAGTTTATATAGTTTACAATGGAGAGAAAATTAATTAAAGGAGAATGACTTTACTACGTGACACATTATGCTTCCAGTGGATCCTGCTGCCGTGGCAGCTCAAAAACTCTTACAGCAGAATCAGGCTCAGCAGCAACAACAGCAAGGCCAGGCTCAACAGCCTGGTATTCAGCAGCCAGCTCCGGGAACTCAGCAACATGGAAATGAAGCTGTGGGATCTATTAAGGCAACAGAACCCATGTGGCGCTGCTCTCGAATCATGCATATGCAGAAGGAATTGCATCCTACTGTTCTTGCATCGTTGGAGGGAATTGTAGATCAGGTTATTGTAGTATTTTATTTTGTAACTTTATGATATGATAATTGTTATTATATAGTGATAATGGTACTTGTTTAAATGCATAGGAAATAGTCGCCCTGCTTCGTTGACGTTTAACGTAGAAAATGTAGTCTCCAAATTTAATTTAATCTTTTTCTGAATTGAATACTTTTTTATTTTATTTTTTAAAGTATTTACCTCAGTCAGGTACACTAAGCTCAGCAGTTATCAAATGTGATGATTTTATGTCTGGATGACTGGGTAAATATTCAGATCTTGAAATATTGCTGTGATTCTTATAATTTGCTGTTGACATATCTTACTTCAGATGGTGTGTTTCCGTGAGTACTGGGATGAGGTGGTTCTTAGACAACTGAGGCAGGCCTTGGCAAAGTGCTATGCAGTTGCCTTTGAAAATTCTGGAGCTGTTTCTGAAGCAAATATAACCCCCCACACACTCTCATTTGTTAAGAAATTAGTATCAACATTTGGTATAGGTATTGGTAAGTATTTCTTATATTTGATTTTGTCAGTAGCCTTACTAATCTTTCTTTTATTGGAATAAATTTAGTGCTAATTTGCATCAAGATCCTATATATAAATATTTTTTGATTCCTTGGTCTTTCTTAGACAATTAAATCTGATATATTTTTTTGGGATTTATCACATGTATCACAAGTATTATGTTGTGTATATTAGTGTTATCCAGAGAAATATTTAGTCCATGGCACTAGATATTTTGTGTTTCTTTTCTTTTCACGTTAATTTTTTTTTATCATGCTTCTTAGCAGGAACTAATAGAGACTGACAGTATATGACTGTCCAGGTAACTTTTGACAATAGAAGATTTCTAAGGGACTAAAGATAGTAGCTGATTGTTTAAGGGGGAAAGAGAGAGTGAATGAGTACTATATTTTAGATTTCCAGACTTTGTACTTAGTATTTAATCATATTGAAAATTAAAAGATGCTTATGTATTTCTTACTAACCTTACAAGTTGATCAAAAGGACTTTTAATATGGGATTTTTATATATTCAAGAATTGATTTATAAAATTTCTAGGTAATTTAATTGGCATGAAGAAAATTATCTACCACATCATACTTGATACTGGTATAGAATGTGTAATTCAGAGCATACACTGTTTAGGTTGTTATTTTTAAGTTTTTTATGTATTCTGTACTTTTCCTGATCAGATATATTAAATCACACTTTCATATTGCTCTTACTTTTGACAGAAAATATCAATAGTTCAGTGAGCGGCCAGTTTGCTAGTGCAGGCTCAGAGTCTTTGGCAAGACGTGCTCAGGCAATTGTTCAAGACCCTGTATTCCACAAGATGAAAGGCCAGTTTACCACGGACTTTGACTTCTCGCACCTGGGACAAATGAAACTCCATGCACTTATTCATAAACTCAAGAAGTGGATCAAAATTCTCGAAGCCAGAGTTAAAAACTTCCCTAAGTAAGTTGATTTAATATAAGTGTTTGTCTGTTATGTCTTTCTTACTCCCACCTCCTCCAACTCTATATTCTACTGAGACAGTTGGCAACAAAAGGATTGTGGCTGTAGCAGGTTTTAGATTACCCTGGTCATCCTTGCTTTGTCTGCATATCAGTTCATGGCAAGAAAGTAATTCAAGGTGCTAAGTAATGCTAGCCTTTTGTTTTTCATCCCTTTTAGTTAGTTCTATTGACTCAGGAAATTCTTTCTCCTCCATCACCAGGGATGACTCCTTTATTTGCCAGGTAATACAGAGGAAGTAATTTTTCTTCGCTTCTCTATAACTGGATTGAGCTGACTTTATGCCCGTATGATTTGACTTAGTTGTTCATTAGTAGTTTGGATAGGGTGGTAAGAGAAAAAATGCGAGAGTGCAAGGCTGAGTTTTAAAAATAGTGGGTTAGAATGGAATGTTAATGGAAATATATCAATTGCTATATGTTGATGACAGTGAACATAGGAAGAATTGAAATAGTTGGTGACTGATACTGTAAAGGTGTTTGAAAATGGATAAAAATAAAATTATGACAATTACAAGGAATGATTATTCTGGGGGGTAGAATGTTTTATTGACTAGTGAGTGTCTAGGAAAGTAGGGAGTGTTAAGTATCTGAGGTCGCTTGTAGCATAAATGAAGGAGTGGATAAAGAGGTATAGTACTCTACGAAGTAAGAGAGTGAATATCTAGATGGGATGATAAATGTGATAAGACATTTATATAGTAATGAATGCAGAGAGAAGATTGTTTGGAGTCATGACAGGAATGGATTAGATGTAAAGGTGGTGAGGTCTTTGAGAAGTATGATAGATATTTCAAGAATAGATAGAGTAAGAAATCTAGTGGTGCAGCTGAGAATGGCATTATAAGAAAGCTACCTGATAAGTTAGACCAGAAAATGGTGATATGGTTTGGACATATGGAAAATTAACAAGAATATCAGGCAAGGATTGGCAAAGAGAGTGTGAAGAGTTAAAGTGAGTAGAGTAAGGTTCAAGGACGGGGCGAGGGGACTAGGAATCCCCCCCCCTTGTATTAACCTCCTGCGAGACGTCAAAGAAGAAGGGGAGTAGAGGGGAGAATAACATCTCCCCAAACTCTAGTTTTGGGGTGTCTAAATGTGCGTGGTTGTAGTACGATACAGAGCAAGAGATGTGAGATTGGATATATGTTTGGTAGTAGGAGGATGGATGTATTGGCATTGTGTGAGACGAAGATGAAAGGAAAAGGAGAAGTGGCATTTGCTGATGTGACAGGTAGGGTGTCTGGAGTTGAAAGGGGGAGAGCGAGAGAAGGTGTGGCATTATTGCTGAGTGAATGGATGGTAAATAAGGTAGTGGAATGGAAAGAAGTGTCATCTAGGCTGATTTGGGTGAGGGCTAGGTTAGGTAGGGACGTTGGGCTTTTGTTAGTGCGTATGGGCCAGGATGTGAGAGAAGTGAGGAAGAGCGGGATGAATTCTGGAATGAGTTAACTAGGTGTGTGGATGGTCTGAGTAGAAGGAACTATGTAGTTGTGTTGGGTGACTTGAATGCCAGAGTGGGTGATGGAGAGGTAGAATGTGTTGTAGGAAAGTGTGGGGTACCAGGTGTGCATGAGAGTGGTGAGAGACTGTTACAGTAGATATGTGTGTGGAGCAAGAGTTGGTCATAGGTAATAGTTTTTCTAGAAGAAGTTAATAAATAAGTATACATGGAAGAGAGTGGCAAATGGAAGAGTGAAAGAAAGAGTTGATGGATTATGTGTTGGTAGCAAAGAGCATGATTGGTAGAGTGAAAGGTGTGCATGCATTTAGGGGTGTGGCTGCTGGGACGTGTGATAATTTTTTGGTTGAAGCAAAAGTGGTAGTAGCAAAAGAGTGGGGAAATAGAGTGGGGGGATGTAGAAGGGAAATAGTGAAGGTGGAAGAGTTGAAAAAGCCAGAGAAGAGACAGGAATATCAGAACAGGTTGAAAGTGGTATATGACAGGGTGAAAGAAAGAGAAGTTGGGGAGTTAGAGGAGGAATGGGGGTTGATGAAAGAATGTATTGTGGGACATGCAAGTGATGTGTGTGGAAAGAGGTTTGTTGGAGGTGGCATGAGGAGGGGCAGCGAGTGGTGGAATGAAGGGGTGACAATGAAGGTGGAAGAGAAAAAAGAGGGCTTTTGAGGAATGGCTGCAGTGTAACAGTAGGGAGAAGTGTGAACGATATAGGGAGAAATATGTGGAAACCAAGCGGAAGGTAGAGGAAGAGAAGAGGTTGGCAAATGTTAGGTGGGGACAGGATTTTAGTAGGTCATATGAGGAGAATAAAAAGAAGTTTTGGAAGGAAGTGAAGAGAGTAAGGAAGGGTGGATTGAGGATGGAAGAGACAGTGAAAGATGTGAATGGACAGATGTTAAGAGGGAACGATGCAAGGAAAAGATGGGCAGAATATTTTGAGTGCCTGCTGAATGTTGAGGAAGATAGAGAGGCAGCTATAGTGGCAGTGGGGGGTGTTCAAGTGCCAGTAATGGGAGATGAAAATGAGAGAGAGATTACAAGAGACAAGGTGAAAAGGGCATTGTATGAGGCGAAAGCAGGTAAAGCACCTGGAATGGATGGTGTGAGAGCGGAGATGTTGAAAGAAACGGGTGTGACTGCATTGGAATGGTTAGTGAGAGTGATTAATATATGCCTTATGTTGTCAATGGTGCCAGTGGAATGGGTGATTGCTTATATAGTGCCCCTATACAAAGGTAAGGGATATGTGTATGAATGCAGTAATTTTAGGGGTATAAGTTTGTTGAGTGTGGTAGGAAAAGTGTATGGTAGGATACTGATTAATAGGATTAGGGATAAGACAGAAAATGTGATTGCAGAAGTGCAGAGTGGCTTTAGGAGAGGTAGAGGTTGTATAGATCAGATTTTTATAGCTAGGCAGTTATGTGAGAAATATTTAGCAAAGGGTAAGGATGTGTATTTTGCATTTTTGGATCTGGAGAAAGTGTATGATAGAGTTGATAGAGAAGCAATGTGAAATGTTTTGAGATTATATGGAATTAATGGTAAATTGTTGCATGCAGTGAAGAGGTTGTATGAGAGCAGTAGAGCTTGTGTTAGGGTAAGGAATGAAGTGAGTGAGTGGTTTCCAGTGAGTGTGGGACTGAGACAGGGATGTTGATGTCACTATGGCAGTTCAATTTGTATATTGATGGAGTTGTAAGAGAGGTGAATGAGCGAGTGCGTGGTCGAGGTTTGAGAATGGTAGATGGAGATGATAACGAGTGGGAACTAAATCAGTTGCTGTTTGCAGATGATACTGTGGTGGTGGCAGATTCAGAGGAGAAGCTGTGTCAGTTAGTGTCAGAATTTGGAATGGTGTGTGAGAGAAGGAAGTTGCGAGTGAATGTGGGAAAGAGTAAGGTTATGAGGTGTACAAGGAATGAGGATGGTGCTGGATTGAATGTTATGTTGAATGGAGAGAGACTTGAGGAAGTTGATCAGTTTAACTATTTAGGCTCGGTTATAGCTGCAAATGGTGGAGTTAGAAGCAGATGTGTGTCACAGAGTGAATGAAGGATGTAAAGTGTTGGGTGCGTTGAAAGGAGTGATGAAGAATAGAGGGTTGGAAATGAATGTTAAGAAAGTTTTGTATGAGAAAGTGGTTGTGCCAGCTGTGATGTATGGATCAGAGTTATGGGGTATGAAAGTAAGTGAGAGACAGAAACTAAATGTGTTTGAGATGAAATGTCTGAGGAGTATGATTGGTGTATCTCGGTTGGATAGGGTTAGGAATGAAGTGGTGAGAGCAAAAATGGGTGTGAGGAGAGAAATTGCAGGCAGAGTAGATATGAATGTTCTGAGCTGGTTTGGCCATGTGGAAAGGATGGATGATGAAAGACTGCTGAAAAAGGTGATGAATGCGAGAGTTGATGGGAGAAATGCTAGAGGGAGGCCTAGGTCTGGGTGAATGGATGGAGTAAGGAGAACACTGAATGATAGGAGGATGGATGTGAGGGAAGCAAGTGAGCGTGCTAGGAATAGGAATGAGTGGCGAGCGATTGTGACACAGCTCTGATGGGCATCTGCTGTTACCACAGGGCTGCATCTTACATCCCTGTGGTAGGGGCAGTAGGAGGAGTTGGCAGTTGTGAAGCGACACAGGTTGTGGAAGAGCCGGGTGGATGGGCTGTCTCACTCCAGCAGTGCCATCTGAACGGTCGCTAGCTCCCTCGTCATTGCCCGTAGAGCAAAGTAATCCCCTTTTTGTTTTCTTTTTTTGATGTCGGCTACCCCCCAATTAAAGGAGGAAACAGCCAAAGTAGATAGAATAGATAGATTTACTCTATGAATAAAAGTACATTCATCATAAAAATATACTTAAAGGAAATTATTTTACGACCATTATTATTACTTTATCTGTTTAAGATTTGATATGTCATCGGTAAATTATATGTTTTACGTACTGTTTTCCAATTTGAACTTTTCTCTTTGGTTTGTTCCTTATTGAGAATAAGACTTACATCAGAGTGTAATATTTTCCTATTGTTAAAATTTCCCTGGTTCTGAAATTGGCAGTGGCTTGACCTTGTACGTTTTGCAGTGGCTTGACCTTGTATGCTGTATATGGCATATACACTAGAAGCAAGGCTTTGATGGCTTGCTCATTATTAGAGATTAAATGCAGACACGGGAGTCCCCCTTTTAAGGGATATGGCCGAGTCAGAGTGCAACCCTGACTTTGTGAGAGGCAAGCACAACAGATGGGGATAACCAATCCTCTTTCCCCTCCTCATATTGTTGACTGAGGACACTTATCCCCATAAATAGCAAGACGAAAATGAAGAGTAAGAGAGTACAGACTATGGGTAGAGGATATTGAATTCCTCACCGGAATAAAATTCACCCAGTGCAATATTTTTATTTATCAGAGATATAAATACAGATATCTGAAGTATAGTGGAAACATATTCAACATTATACATCTTACCCAAGGCATGCAGACTGTGAGAGGCTTTCATATGGGCTATACATAGGTGTGTTATGGAAGCTAAAAAGGTAGATAGATAATATTTTTTTTTATCTCACTTTTATTTATTTCATCTTTCTCTGTATATGATGCCATGCTGACTGAAAAAAGGCAATACCTGTGAAATAAAAATTATTGTTTGGATATTTTCTCACCAGGTGCTTCCTTATTGAAGAGAAATGTAGATACCTTAGCAACTTCAATCTCCATACTGCTGAGGTCGAATTACCTGGAGAGTTCTTGTTACCAAAGGTATATGTACTGTTTTTATTATTAATTACTCATATGTATTATGTGGGACTGATCCTTCTTTATAGTCATTTAGTGCCAGTAACTTGATAAAGCGTTTTTATTATGGTGTAACATCTAAATACTTAAATATATGGTGTGATAAGCTTGAATTTTTAAAGTGCAGTAAATACTGTTTTAGGAATATCAGTCTCCACCAACATATTAGTAATTAAATGCGAGTATGAAGCATATGATTAAGCTCTTTTCTGTGAGGTGAGTTCCAGTTGTATTTGGAATGTTGATATTGACAATCCATTTCAACACTGTTAGAGCTCCCACTGTGCATTTCTGCTGATAAGATCTGATGCTTTAAAATTAAATGTATTTTTATGGTTTATCTGATAATTGTTAGTAATTATGGCTATCAAAAATTAATATTCATACAGAAGATCCCCTATTTACGAACATTCATAGATATGAGCAAACACCTACCCATTATCTGCCCATGTATTAATGTACAGTATGTATTACTATACTTTACTGCATTATTTTTGCTATATTAAAATTCATTAATACTTCATACTTTATGTTTTATGTAGTAGTTAAGTGTCTTTAGTTTAAGTACTGTACAGCAATGCATATGTATGTACTGCACAGTACTTTTTTTTTTTTTTTTACCTAAGCACAACATATGAACAATTCTATTTAGGAACTGACTTCTGAAACCTAACTCGCTCATAAGTTGGGGAGTGTCTGCATAATCTTTACTATCCTAAAAGTAAAAGTATTATAACGGTACTAGTCTTGTACTTCATTTTATAACTGTAGAAATTGTAAGCTACGGGTTTTATTTTATCTGAGTAACATTTTTAGTTATGTTCTTGTAAGAAGGTGCAGAGCTCTTAATAATAGTATTTTTGTTGTATCCAAAATGCCACCAGCATGCTAAAGTAAGGTACTTTCTTGCTTAGTGATGAGCAATTGATATTACAGTAACTCAGAAGTTGCCTGATTATTATTTTATTGGTGTATTAATTAGCTTCGTTTTATTTGATTTTTCTTCCACAGCATTCCCATTACTACATTCACATTGCTCGCTTCATGCCAATGGTAGATATTGTGTCAAAGCATGGTACTGCAGCCAGAAGACTTTATATTCGAGGCCACAATGGAAGAGTGTATCCTTATTTGGTTGTTAGCGACTATTCTCTTAGTGATGCTCGCAGGGAGGAACGAGTACTGCAGTTGTTGAGAATGTTGAATCATTTCTTTGCAAAGCAGAAGGTAAGACAATGTGAGAAGTTCTGGTATCATGATTTCTAGTAATTCTTTGACTTATTTTGTCAAATAGACATATTTTTTTCATTTATATTTGTAAGATTTTGCAGAAGATGTTATCATATTGTGATATTTGTACAGGAAACTAGCCGTCGCTTGGTGAATATTAGTGTAAGCAGGGTTGTGGCAGTGTCTCCACAAATGAGACTTGTCGAAGACAATGTTTCTTCACTTTCGTTACTAGACGTTTACAAATTAAGATGTGCCAAGAAGCGGCTTGAACCAGATACTCCAATTACTAGATACTACGAGAGATTGGCAGCAGTTCAGGTATGTTTTTTGTTATACTACAGTTTCGTTTCACTATTTAAAACCAGTACATTGTTCATCCTCAATCCCCTCAACATAGCAGCTTCTTTTAAAACTTAATATTTTTTTATGCTTTAAATTTTTAACAAAGTTAATAACATCATTTGCATCAAAATTTTATCATAATGAGTTTTTGTTTTAGGGGTTGAGGATACACTAGCAAGTTAATTCAAGGGGGGATAAGCTTTAGCACCAGTAATTTTTCACCCAAGCTTATCATGGCTACCTAAATGCAATATGGATATCTTTAAATACTAATGGATTTGTTTCAGAGGTAAAAATTCATGTACAGATGTACATGTATAGCATTACTAGTCGAATGTACTCTTTGCCAATTTATGAATATTTTAGATTCAGCACACGTGAGTCGTATATATTATACATAAAATTCTTACCTGGGAAGCTGTGTTGTAGATTGCTATTTTTTTTATACTTGAGCTATTTTTGCCCTATAAGGGGAGTGGCTGAGTCAAGGCAAACTACTCTACCTCTTTGGGAAGAGAAAATACAGAGGAAGGGATTCCTAGTCCCCTTGTTCTGCCCCATTTAGTTGACTTACGACATATAATAGGACATAATGTGTAATAGATTTGACTTAATGAAATAAGGTAACCTGATAATCCTTTTCCTTTCTAGGCTCGTGGTGCTCAGGCCTCTCATCAGGTGTTGCGTGATATTGTGAGAGAAGTGCAAAGTGCCATGGTCCCCAGGACTATGTTGCGTGATTGGGCGCTAACTACATTCCCCAATCCAACCCATTATTGGACCTTCCGGAAAATTGTTAGTAACTAGACGGGGAATTTTTATTTAAATGAATATCTAATGCAAATATACTAATAATAATTTATATATTATGAATGTCTATTGTATTTTCCAAATATTGACCTAAAATTTCCAATTTCCTTCACAGCTTACAGTACAGCTTGCTCTTATTGGGCTTATGGAATACTTGTTGCATTTAAGCAAATTATACCCAGATATGATGTACATTCATCAAGATTCAGGTCTTATCAATGTTGCATATTTCAAATTCAATATTGATGATGCAAAAGGTATGTATGTAATCACTTCAAGTAAGGAATGAAATTTTTTTTATTATTCATGCAAATATATTTAGTATCAAAAGATTCCTTTATTGCATCATTATTGTCATTATTACTAGAATGTGATTCAAATTTGTTAATTGAAAGCATAGGCATTTCCTTCTGTATTCTGTATTGTATCAATACAGTGTCATAAATGTCTGTATTTTGAGAGTACTTATGAAAATAGTGAAATGGAAAAAGGTAATCCCTTGCTACATCGCGATTCACCTTCCGCGAATTCAGTGCATCGCGGATATTTTTGGCAAGCATATGTATTTTATATCGCAGATTTTCTGGCTATATGCTATTTTTCAGCGCGAAGATGCAAATGTTTTGCCACCTCCTTATCAGCTGATGCACCCTCGCACGCTATTTCCCTGATAATATTATATCGCAAGTTTTGTTTGCTGTTTGTTCTTAACGCTTTTTTTTTTTCAATTCTCTTCATAATATTCGATCGCATTAAGCGGTAGAAGAAGAGGAGGATGCGGGAGAACAAGCCCCTAACCAAAACGTTTTGCTGCTTCCATATCAGTTGATGCTTATCACTATTCAGGCACAATATCTTACTCATGAAATATTTATTTATGCACCCTATTTGGGGTTTATTTAGTTTTCAAGATTATAGTATTATTAATATTCCTTGGTTCTAAACATTATTCTATCTTCTTTACATATCGACCATGCTGCACGAAATCTTAACGTAAACAAAGTCAGCTGAGAAAAAGAAAACGTATACAATTTGTTATAAAGAAAACGTATATCGTACTGTACATGGGAAACTTAAATGAAATATATATTCTCTACAAGCTATTTCCCTGACAATATTATATCGAAAGTATGTTTACTGTTTGTTCTTAATGCTTTTTTTTCAATTCTCTTCATAATATCACGTTCATATAAATTTACGCTTGCGCACTGTTATTAATAAAGTAAAGGGTGAGTTGTTAACTGTGCAGGGAGGGTTTATATAGTAAAGGTAAAAATAAATGTTAAATACCTGTAATAAATATGGTGCTCCTACTTCGCGGATTTTCACCTTTCGCGAGTGGTCCCAGAACCGAACCCCCGCGATAAACGAGGGAGCACTGTACTTACGATTTTACCTCTGAGTTGTAAGAATTTATTATTGTAATTTCCAATTTGATGTTTTCTGATATTTGTGTTCAAATTAAAGTATATTGAATCTCAAACTAATGTAACTCCAATAAGTATGTATGTTATTGGGGAGGCATTCCTTGAAAATGTAGTTAATTTTAATACAAATAACTTCTTGTACCTCAGTATTGTGTAATTTTAGTGTATTTTTTTGTGTTTCATTCACACTTCACATTATTTATGTGAATATGTCAGAACTTACCAGCATTTTCTTCTATCGTCCTCGTAGGTGAAATAGATGGGAATCGTCCTGTTCCATTTAGATTGACACCCAATTTAACCGAACTTGTGACCAGCATAGGTGTATCAGGACCTTTTACAGCTTCTATGGTGGCTACTGCTAGATGTTTAGCCACTCCCTCTTTTAAAGTCAATGCTCTTCTTCGGGCCATCATGAAAGATGAAATAATTTCATGGCATAAGGTAAGTGATTTTCTCTGCAAGATACATTACGAACGCTTTAGTAGATGTGTAATGGATATGAGGAATGAAATAAGTATTGTTTTGAGGAATTTTTAATGATAGAAGAGAATTTGATTGTTGGAAGAGATGGCTAGAAATATATTTTAGTAAATGAATCTGACACAGCCTAATTTGGCAAAAAATTAGAAGGGATGGATATTTAAAGACTAAGGAAAAGGTGTATAAGGTGGATTTACTTGGCAATGAAATAATGAGCTAGTCTTCAAAGAGAATGAGGTACGGGGTATGTGGGACCATGCCCTGATTGGAACTTGACATTCATGTGGATGAGAGACAAGCAAATGTTTAAGGAACTTTTGCAAAGTTATATCTACCTTACCTTGACTTTACATCAGAAAGCAACATCAGTCTATATTCAGTGATCTGTACAGACTAGGAAAATCCGAGACTAATGTAGGAATTTTCTTAGGCATTTGCTTGGTTCTGTTCACTCTTTATAATATGCATTGTGTAATTTACAGCAAAAGAAAATAATTATAAAGTAGCCAGTTATGTAGTAAGAAATACTTACATAGCCCTGATAATTATAGGCTGAAAAGTTTTACATTTCACATAGTTCAGGGTGAATATTGATACCGTTTTTCACGCATGCACGATTTGAATATGAAGTCATCATATCAAATATCGGCACTGCTAACTTTTGTTTTTTCTTGGAAAAGACTGTTTCTCATTATTAAATTACCATTTCTAATCGTATATGTCAATGAACAAATTCTTATAATGTATGCTAAACAGAGCTGAGAAAATATTTTAAGGCCATTAATTCAAATAAGTATGCCATCTTCTGCAAATTTAGTTGTTTTTGAAGACCTAATTTATACTGATCATCTATATTTAATTAGTTTACAGAATCATAAAACTAGTTATATAACCACATAAGTTTGTTTCTAGAATGCATCAGTAACTTGTATGTATTTTTGAATATTAAATATTCCCATCATACATCCACATATAACCATATACTGTACAGTATGTGATTTAAAATCGTGTTTTTTCATGGTATAAACGCAAACTCCACCAGCTGTAAAAGATGTAAAACTGTATCTAGTATGAATGAAAATATACCCATAGATTATTTTATGTTAACTTTCGGAATGCTTGTCTTTGTGAACAAATACTTCATTGAAAGTAGTTCTCTTCCATTTTCCGACAGCAGAGACAGGAGGGAGGTGCTGCGGAAAGCACACAAGGCTCTGGCACCAGTTCTATTGAAGGTGAAGCTCTCATCTCAAGAGTCAACAAGGCAGTGACAACAATCACTTCTCGCATCCAGTCCCTTGCATCAAGTGATGGAGCTGATAGCAAAGTGAGTAATTTTATATATTTTTTGGTAGTATTTTTTTACTTTAGAAATAGTGTATATGGAATTTAGCATACATATGTTTGAGTAATGATTATTATATAAATTTTGTCATCTCTTTCTTTTAAAGGAAGAATTTGCTTTTATGTTATAAAAAATATATATTTTTATAATGCATATTAACACTTTTTTTTATCGATTGCTTCTCCAAGAGAGATTAATTGAAAATGCAAAGAAACTCAGTTTTTCAATTAAGTATTGATTTAATTTAAATATTTAATATTTCTGGTGTAGACAGTTGTCTCCTTGGAATGACAACAGATCTCATTTGTATACAGTGTATGCATTGCACTTTCAGTTTGAATAATGATCATATATGCATTAGGACATATTGTATTAGTATTATACCAAATAATGGTAAACGAAAAATTATCCTATACTTGCTCTACCCTAAGGTGCTATTAGTGTATGCTGTAATAAAATTAAGTATTTTTCTTTTGATCATTTTCAGTAATACTTGATGCATGATAACAATGTTGTTTATGGGATAATACCCCCTCTGGTTTATGACACAAAGTGGTTCCTACTTATAATTTAAAACATTAGATATATTTGTGCTTTAAGTTCAGGTTTCATGAATACTGGTGCATATCCTATTTCTGTACAACCATTTTTCCTCACTGTATATTACAGTGTTTCTGAGGGTAAGAGAAGGATCATGCAACTGATAGCATTTATTTTCAGGTAACACAGCTTGTGAGAGCAGTTAACTGCATAGACAATCTTTGTAGAATGGATCCAGCATGGCATCCATGGTTGTAAAGCTTCACATAAGTACCATAGACACTGGTACGATATAGATGTTCTCATCTGTAAGTGTAATAAGTTGTACATATGAATTCATACCAAAGCATTTAAAACACTGAAACAAATTTCAAGTTTAATGTAAATATTTTAGATATTCTTTGTGTATAAAAAAATGTACATGGCCTGTATTGTAAATGTTGAGAGATGTTGCAGACTCTTTTATTGACTTATGTTTTGTACTTGTCGTTTTTTAAATAAAATATTAACAGAATCGAATGTAGCTAAAATTTTTAAACTTCATCCTGGAAGCTGCCATGTCTTAGAAGAAAATGAACTTTTGGGAAGAAGAAAGTTATACATATATGTCAAAAAAGGTGTTCGCTTGTAGGTACTTTGTGTAACATTTTAGAATATTGTACGTCCATTTTATGATTAAACGCTGGTTTTTCAGTCCACTTAGAACTTTGAGAATGAATAGGAGTGTGGCACTTTACTGTTTCATAAAATGTAAAGCAGTGGAAAAGAGATATTTATAAGCTCATCTTATAATTAGGAATTCTACTTGTTCCAGAAAAAACTGAAAGAGCACTGGATTATATTTTAGATTTGAAAGTAAAATAGAATCAAATCATATGTAACTTATTTAGAAAATCCTCCACTAGGGAACCATGATCACTATAGTTTTGAAAAGAGGGAAATTCGTTAGGATATTTTAGTGCACTGATGTAGACAAATTTAGCATTGTGTAAAGTATCGTAACACACACACACACACTTTTCATATTTTCTTTGTTTACTGTGCTGTTATTTAAAGATAAGGTTCTACTTTTTATATGTTGCTTAGTATACATTGTAGTGTATACTTAGATTTAGTATGTCCATTACCTTTCAATATCTATAAAATAATTTCATTTGGATTCATTTAGCTATCAGTTATTCTGAAAATATTTGTTTACACCAGTCTCCTGTTCTTGGCAGTGGGAAATGATTATATTAACTGAAAGGTCGCTGGAATCTGAGGAGCTTCCAAGTTGCTGCAAACAAGCATATTGTTCCCGAAGCCCATATTAAGGTATTCCGTAACAGGAAAGTAACTTTAGGAATCTGTGAATGTTAGAGAGTTAGGGGCAAATATATTGGCAGATTTGTCTCTGGAAATGCATAAGAATGTGTATAGTAAAGGCAGAGTATGCTCTCTTAGCAAACTTTATATAATGTCTAAGCTTAAATATGCAGAACCTCTCCGGAAACTGCATTAGGAAATAATATAAACAAATTGGCGAAAGTTCTATATAGTTTTTTGCAGATATGAAAATTCAGTCATGAGGAAAGGCTGAACAAATAAAACTCGCCATCACTTAAAGCTAGAAACGAGAGGGGAATACAGTAATGTTTTTTAATTCCTCCGAGGTTTTGACAAAGATACTAGGGAATGATAATATTATATTGGTGCCTCGAGGATTTAATGTCATAGCATGATGTCTAATTAGAAAACTTTTGTTCTGGATGTAAAGAAGTACTGTTTTAGTATAGGAACAGTTGATAATTGAAATTTTCATTCTTAATTTTAAGAAAAGATATGTGTTAGAGAGTAAAGAGCAAAGAACCCGATCAGGAGACAGGGACCACAGGCATCCTTCCTATGAGCATAATTAGGTAAATATAACACGGCTTCAGAGGAGGCAGATCTACAAAAACTTGTTTATATAGTGAAAAAAGCCTCATGAGAAAGATAAGACTGGGCTGATTGCATATTTTCCATATTGGAGACTCATTAAGAAATTGCAAGTATTGGTATGAATCGATAAAAATGTTTGCAGTGTTGGACTGGACGAAATATAGCAGTTGGGTTCCACAAGTATCAGTTTTTAGGACATTTCTTTTCCTTAATTATGGATATGATCTACCAGAGTCTACTAATGCATTTTTGGATACGTTTGCAGATGATACGAAAACTGTAATGAGTAAAAGACAAAAAAAGGTGGTAATGAATGTCAGGAAGACCTAAATAATTTGCATGAATCGTCATTTAAGTCGCTATTGAGATTCAGTTATTCAAAATGTGAATTAAGTTAATGAGAATTAGCAAGAGTACAGGAACGCCATATTTATATATTCAATAACAGGAGAGGAACATCAATACTCTGCATTCATAGTTTTAATGAATGTTTTAGGAAAAAAACAAGGGGAGCTGTGAACATAGGGCTTATTCCTATGAGAACAATTTGGTAAATTCACTTCCATACACAAGCGAACACTGATAAGTCATATTAATGTAAAATATTCGATAAATGGAATTCACCAAGCTATAAATTGGAACTACTAAAACTATTAATAGTTTTAGGAGAAAATATGACATATAAGTAAATGGGAAATGAAACTAAGAGACATACAGGAACAAGCTTGATGCTATCTTTGTGATTCAATCGACTTCGAGAGACGACAGAATATTCCTCGAATTAATGGGCTAAAGGTAGCATCTATTATACCAAGGAATGTGAGTTCAATCCCGCCTTGCTCAATACGTTGCAAAAAAATTAAAAGTTCACACTCAAGTCGAGATGTAAAATGAGGTGTCAGCTGTCATCTCCTAGACCTTGCCAGCTCAGCAGGTATACTGAGTACACACATGGAAATGGCAGGCGCTTTGTAGAATCAAGTCCACCATATGTTCAGGTAACAAATTAAAAAAAAAAAACATTCAATAGCTTGCAGAGGACGAAAGAGTATGACTATCTGTGTAAATTCACGGTAAAGTTAGGCTATGTCTGAGAGTGGACGCACCTTTGAAGGAGCTCATGATTCTAGTGATTTTTATTAACTTTGGACAAAATAAGTTCTGAAAAAATGCAATAGAGTGATTATAAGTATCGACTAATGTGAAAATCAATACATTAGGGTTAATTAGTGATATCATTAACTGAAATAGAGTGAAAGATTAGTTGTAGTGGTTGCTTAAAACCAGCACCCTTGTGGTGGTGGAAAATATGAAAACATTTAAAAGAAAAGACAAGAAGCAAACAAAAAAGAAACAAATTTGCCTTGATGATTGTATAGATGAACTTGTATCTACTTGTTTAGAGTATAAAAATGAAAAAAAGTTAAAAGGAAAAAGTGGAACAAACTCAGAGAAAATATAAGAATGGCAACGGCAAACCCTTCACTTGAAGAGTCAGCCGATGCTGCTGATGCTGTACTATGTGGGCATTGCAGAACAGTTGTTTATGAGGGTATTATCTGTGAGTTTTGTGAAAAGTGGTATCATTATGAGGAACTGTGTTCTGGTGTGGGGAATTTGGGCACGAATATTGTCAACAATGTTATTAACAGTAAAAGGATTATGTACAAATGTTTTGGATGTGAGAAAAACAAATCAATGAAAGGTTTGCATGGGGAATATTGCAATGCAAATGTTGAATCATTACAACAAGTAATGGATCAAATGCAACAGCAACAGAATTTCTTAGAAGGCCTATTTAAACAAATGGAAAGCCTATGTCAACAGAATGAAGAATTAAAACAACACATATTAGAAATTTATATAATAGTTAGCAACAACAATAAATGTGACGAGAAATCTGATGAAGACAAGAAAATGAAAACTTACTCAGAGAAGTTGAAAACTAAGAGTACGCTTGTGATAAAATCTACGGATGAGAAAGTAAAGGCAGCAGAAAACAAAAAGATGATAATGAAGATAAAAACACAAGCTGATGAAAGAAACAAAGGTTGGTCACTTGATTGTAAATTTTATAGACAAAGAAAAATTGGAGGATGCTAAGAAAGAATTTGACGACAACAAAGAAGAGACTAACATCTCAGTAAATGAAAATAATAAGCTTAAGCCAAAAATTAAGGTATGTAACGTTTCCAAAGAAGAAGATATTGTAGACAACATAGTCATGAAGAATCCATGGATTCAAACACTTTAAAGATGCTGATGATTTTAAAATTGTCAAGAAATTGAATGCAAAACAAGATGATAAATATCATCTTATCATAAAATGCAGCCCAGAAATAAGAAAACAAATCTTTGTTCGAGATGATGTGTTCTATACAATGTGTGGAAGAAGTAAAGTATTTGACACCTACAAAGTTTTTCAGTGTTTCAAGTGCCAAGAATTTGGACATAGAGCAAATGGATGCAATAAAAACCAGGAATGTGCAAAGTGTGGAAGAGATCATAAACTTAAAGAATGTCAAGAAACTACAGTGGAAAATTGCACAATTTGTACAAAGAAAGGATTAAATGATACTAACCACAGGACAAATGAAATTAAATGTCCAATTTATAAGGATGAACTGTCAAGAATAAAAAACAAAACGGGCAATAAAACTATTAAACTATTAAAATTAGAAACTTGATAAATGAACTTAAACTAGATATATGTATTTTGATTGAAACTTGGCTATGGGGTGATGTGAGGGATAACTTAAAAAATTAAAGAAATGAAGCCAGCAACACATAATTTTTATCAGTTACTCAGAAAGGATAGAATAGGTGGTGGAGTGGGTATCTTGATTTCTAAGTCTTTTTCTAAATTAATCATGAAAAATCTATTATATTTTGAAACTTTTTAGTACATACATTTAGAAGTATTATTCAATAATAAACTCATACGAATAATTGCGATTTATAAACCACCTAATAGAAGTGATAAGAAATTTCTTGAAGAATTTGAGAATCTGTTAGATACAATAAATGATTTGAGAACAGTATTAATTTGTGGTGACTTTAATTTAAGACTAGATGAGGTCAGGAGTAATGAAAAAGAATTTATTGAACTTCTTGAAACACACAACTTAATAAACATGTATTAATAAATACATTATAAAGATCCTAACCTAATAAAAACACTTGAAGTTGAGCCTGATTTTTCAGTCTCACCAGTGCATAAATTAATTATTTTTGTGTTGATTTCGTGAAATCTAAGTCTATATGGAAAAAAATTATAGAGATAAATCGAGATTTGTTGCAAGGGAATTTATTGATGACTGTATAATGAAAATTAATAATGAAAACATAAGCTGTGATTGTCTATTTGATATACAAAGTAATAATAATAATAATAAACTTTTATTTCCATTTTACAATGGGTATTCGTCAGCCAGGACAAGCCCCAACCCCCCACTGTGATGTCCACCCACAGCAGTTCCTGCCAGTAAACAGCTTAAACTCTCGGTCTTGGACGGGGACCGATCTTTCGACCTCGTGAATGCGAAGCCAGCGCGTTACCACTGCTATGTTGATAAAAGTAATAGACTGTGCTCTGAAACTTATACTGAGAAATGCCCCAAAATTGAAAAGCAAATAATAATTAAGGACAAGGTTATGTGGTTCAATAAAGAATTATTTATAGCAAAAAGAAAGAGACACAACATGGAAGATAAATGGAAAAGAGCTAAACCAAGGGAAACAAGAGAACTATACATTAAAGCAAGAAACTAATATAATAGTTTGGTTGAAAAAACTAAAAGAACATACTACAACAAAGAGTCGAAGAATAAGGATACAAAACGGATGCATAAGAATTTAGAGGATTTATTAGGCATAAAACAAGAAAAAGTTCTGCCAAATAACTGTGATAACCCAAATGAATTGGCAAATAATTTTGCTATATATTTTGATGATAAAACTGAAATGATTTATAGAAGTTTTACAGGTATAAAATTTATAGATACATCATTTATGCCACAATCGGAATATAAAAAGCTAAATAAATTCAAGGAATTAAACATGGATGATCTAAAAAAAGTAATTGGTAAAGTGTACATATTGTTAAAATGACCCATTCCCGATAAAAGATATTAATGATTCTTCAAATATAAGCTTAATATATGATTTCTACCTCAAAATTGTAAACATGAGTATAAGACAATCTAAATTTCCGAAAAGTGAAAAATTAGGATGCATTAAACCAACCTATAAAGGAAAAGGTGATTATAATGACTTAGGCTCTTTCAGGCCGATATCAACCTTGTCATATTTATCAAAAATAATTGAAACTGTAATTAATGATCAATTATGGATTCACCTTAGAGACATCAATATCGTACCAGAAAATCAATCAGCTTACAGAGAAAATTACTAGACAGAAACAACAGTTTGCTCTATTATGAATGATATAATTACTATGGTTGACAATGAAAAGTGTGGAATATTGATAATACTTGACCTCAGTGCTGCATTTGATACAGTTGTCCATGAGTATCTTCTTAGTGACCTGAAATCTATTTGCATAGATGAAAATGCATATAAATGGCTTGAAAGCTTTTTACAAAATAGAAACGCTATAGTTACAATATCGAATGCAAAATCTAATATAATGGATATAAATAAGGGGGTACCACAGGGTAGTGTCTTGGGTCCCACATTATTTAATATCTATACAATTGAGTCATCGTGGATTCTAAAAAAAAAAATAATGTTGGATTTAAATTGCATGCTAATGATACTCAATACTATTTTGCGATAACAACCATTCAGAACATTACTAATAAACTTTATTTCCATTTCATTACAATGGGTATTCGTCAGCCAGGGCAAGCCCCAACCCCCCACTGTGATGTCCAACCACAGCAGTTCCTGCCAGTAAACAGCTTAAACTCTCGGTCTTGGACGGGGACCGATCTTTCGACCTCGTGAATGCGAAGCCATAAAAAAACTGGATGGTTAAAAAGAAATTGAAACTGGATGATGATAAAACTGAATGCATGTTATTTGGGACAGAATATATCATGAAAAACTTTGCACAATTAGAATATATGCAGATTGGAGCATCCAAAATCAAACTGGTACCAGTCAGTGCGAAACTTGGGCGTTTTTGTTGACAATACTTTTAGCTATGAAAAATCAGATATTGAATATAGTAAAAACATGTAATTATCATCTTTGAAATATTGCATTTATCAAAAAGTATTTAAACGAATATACCCTAAATACCCTAGTTCATAACCATATAATATCTAGATTGGATTATTGCAATTCCCTTTACTATAGTTTGCCAAACAATTTATTAAAAAAAAAACTTCTGATCATTCATAATAAAGCAGCAAGATTAATAAAAGGCACACAACGACGTCAAAAAATTACACCGACACTGATTGAATTGTATTGGCTGCCGATAAAAGCAAGAATTGTATACAAAATCTGTTTGCTAACCTACAAGACATTAAAGACCGGAGAACCGAAATACTTACATGAGTATTTAGTCCCTTTAGAACTTGGAACAAACATCACAGTGAGACATGCAAATGACAAATCTAGACGGCATGAACCAAGATCTAATCGAAATATTGGTAGTAGAACCTATCAATATAAGTGCTCCAAGACTATATAATGAATTATCAGTGCTACTCAAAGACAGTGAAGATGTGGTCCAATTCAAGAACAAAACTGAAAACATACTTATTTGAACAATGCTACGATATCGAACTCTTTACTATAAATGAGCCCTTCAAGGTGTGAGAGAGATAAATAAAAAGTAAAAAAAAGAAGAAGAAAATTTATATAAACTTAAGACCCGCCAGAGAGGAGGCAAAGCCTTCTACAGGAGGGTATAAAACCGCAAAAAATAAAAGTAAGTAAAGTAAAGCATATGTCAAGAATTATTTACTGCGTTTTCCAACCTTTTCGAGATTCTAAGTTCCAATTTTAAAATTATTTCCTGAGGTCAAGGATTAAGTATGACGAAACCAAATTCACGATTTTGCTTTAAAAGTGACATCGCGTTACTTCAAGTTCTTCTTGACATATTTATATTGGTGCTGCGACTACTCTGGCGTTTTATTGCGTATTAAAGGTAATTTGTAAAAAATAAAAAAAATAAAATGGTATATATCAATGCAAATTTGGCTGCCATTCAAAACGCGCAAATCCTTCGCCTTTTCCTATTTTGTAGTCGTATAATGTGTGTAGATAAGATAAAAGACTCTCTTTAATGTAGAGACTCTTCTTTCTTATTCACACACATTCTATCTTGAGTCTATGTAGACTCTACATAGAAGCCTATTGCTCTTGCGACCAAAATTGGTTTTAAATATTCCGCCATTCTGTCCGTAATACTTTTCATTTCCTAAGAATTATATGTACAGTATTTTAAATATTATAAAATTAAAACATCGTTTTAACTCTATAGCATTACTGAGATAGTAAATATTGTTTTAGATGCAAAATATTAAATCGTGGGAATATTTACCACATAAGAACCATCGCGTTGGTTAACATAGATGGCACTGCTGTACCTGAAGGTAAACAATTCTCTGCAGTGTCTTTAAGTTTTATATTATATTTTAGTTATTACAGGGTTGTTTTGCGTGAAATGTTGTGATAATATCAGTTTATTCATGAGTATCTTAAATCTGTGTAAGTGGATGCGTGTTTTTGGGTATTTTGTGCAATATTAAGTGAGTGCAGATGCGGTTTCATCTCCTATCCGCGACATATCGTATGGGCATTGGGTCATTTTTTTCGAAGAAATATATTGTGACGGATTTAATGGAGGTCTTGTGAAATGATATGATACATTGAATATGACGCGGGGAAAGAAAGGATCTAGACTTATTGTATCTCTGGCAAGGCTTATTGATCTAGGCCTTAGTATGGCATAACGGGTAAGTTTTTACAACTGCTCTCGTCTCAATTTGAGTGTAGAAATTATATTTTTTTCCGACGGTTTATGGTGTATTTTGAATGAATGGTGGACATTGAAAGCCGTCGGAAAATGTATGCTGACCTAAACCAACCAAACCTAGCAACTGAAGAAATAGTAATTTTTGACATTTTACTTTTTTTTTAATTTTTTTTATTACCGTGTAAATTACTATTTTTTTTTTAGGTTAGGTTAGCTTACATTTTCAGATGGTTCACAAGGTCATATTCCTTCAAAGCACAAGAAAATAATCATGGGAAAAATATATTTTTCACCGCCAAACAGAGACGGGCGCAGTTTTGAAGAACTACCGTAATGATTAATTACCATAGCATTTTTACAATTTGAATATCTGGAAAATAAAAAAAAAATCCACGAGACTTACAAATAAATTTTTTCTCTATATATATAATATACAATATATCGTGTAAAGTCACATGAAATATCAATTCGGTCTCTCATTGACTGAACACATACACGTTGTCATAAAAAATATCATGTGAAAACTGTGCACCCAATTTTTCAGCTGGGACACAATTTCATGTTGGTTATCATCGAGTGACATAGCAAAATCAGCCTTGACCAGTTACCATTAACTCAGACAATTATTCATAGTATGGGTTCAACACATGTCTAACTCGCCCTTACCAGTAAGTTGAGACAATATAATGCACTTAATGTTCTTAAAAGTTTACCCAAAATCCAAACCAGATCACTTCTGATGTAAGTCTAGTAAGTCTTTATGTGATTTCATTATTAATATTTATTTGATGGATATCATTAGATTTTGTTCAGTTTTCTAATTTATCTGCTCAGTATACCGGTAGGTGAACTATGTGATGAAAGTACAGTATATGCAAAGAGCCACAGTGAAATAAAGAAACTAGCAGAGGACCAAGCACTTTCGTAAATTCCAGATATATAATCCGGCTACGTAATGTTTCGTACATACGGCGTTTCGTATATAAACAAAATGAGGTTTTGTTCAATAAAAAACGAGATTTTGTACAATAGAGAACGAGATTTCGTACAGTAGAAAATTTCAAGAAATTGAACTTTTGTTTAGGAAATAAAATGCCGTGATATTATTAGCTGTTTATAAAAAAAACTTCATTTTAGTATGTCACGTGATTTTGGCCATAAATTATGTTAACTATTGGCCGGACCTGTCCGTTTTTCCGATGTGTTTCGATGTGGAAAAATTGGGGTGCTGTTGGGTATTTCATCGTATATTTTGGCGGTAAAGTGCATTTTAGTTTGTCTTTATCTTTTGTCTTTATTTTTATTTATTTTTTTAAATTCATACTAGATGCATATATTTGTATCAATACTTACATATATATTTCGTTTTTCAAGTCCTGATTAATCTTACACTTTAATTATGTTTCAACTGTGACCGACAATTAACACAGGAGATCTAAAGATTTTGATATCTTTGATGTGAAAGATTAAGGGCTGTTTATTTAGCACTTAACCTCGCTATATACTAATCCTAGCCTAACAATATGTTATTGTAAATAATTATGTTTATATGTATATTTTAAAATAAAATAACTATTTAATTAGTATTTGACTTTGGATTTTTTTTTTTTAACATTTTGGGAACTCCCAAAATGGGCCTCCTGCACTAGTATACCAAATACATTAGAGATTGGAGCAAGTAGCACTTTATTAGCAATACTTACTGAATTGGCTCATAATACATTTTTGAAGAAAAAAATCTCTGTACGAAACCTCGTCCGATTTTATATACGAAACGTCGTTCTCTGTATGAAACCTCATTTTTATTTCTACGTACGAAACACCTGCATACGAAACCTCGTGTCCCCATATAATCTCAAGGCAACTGCTTCTTCTTCGTCTACATCTTTTCCAACTTTTATGTTGAGTCGATGTTTCTGGCCAGTTTTCTCCATTTGTTTCTGTCCCATACCTCATCACCCAACAAACCTTTAGACCTCAGGTCGTCATTGATGCAATCCATCCACCTACGCTTTGGTCTCCCTCTCCTTCTCCTACCCTGTACAGTATATCCATTTCCATCACCCTCTTCCCAACATACTGTTCATCCCTCCTAACGACATGACCATACTATTTTCTTGTATCTTATCTGATATTTCTTTAACTTTTGAGGTACCTCTAATTACCTCGTTTCTGATCTTATCACTTCTTGTCACCCCACACATCCATCTCAACATCCTCATCTCTGCCACATCCAGTTTTTTCTCTTGTGTCTTCTTTATTGCCCATGTCTCTGCTCCATACATCATCGCAGGTCTCACGACTGTCTTATGCACTTTACCCCTCAACTTAATCCCTATTCTCCTGTCGCACAGCACCCCAGACACTTTCTTTCAGTTCTTCCATCCCGCTTGTATTCTGTGGGTTATTTCTGACTCTAGGTCACCGTCCTCTGCAAATTGACCTCCCCATCCTCATCATCTCTCAACCTCAAGTACTCTGTCTTCTTCCAGCTGATTTTCTGTCCTCTATCCTCCATCACTCTTCTACACTCCTCAAGTTTCTCCTCCACTACCTCTCGTCTGTTGCTACACAGTACAATGTCATCTGCAAAGAGCATACACCATGGAGACTGATCTCTAATACCCTGGGTTACTACATCCAAGACCAGATCAAATAGATATGGACTCAAAGCAGACCCTTGATGCAGACCAACATTTACTGAGAGACTTTTCGTCAAGCCCACACTTCTCTTAACATTTGTCTCTGCCCTCTCATACATATCTTGGATGATTCTTACATATTTTTCGGGGACTCCCTTTTCTCTAATACATCTCCTCACCTCTTGATGTGGTACTCGATCATATGCCTTTTCCAGGTCAACAAAGACCATATGCAGTCCTTTCTGTTTCTCCCTATGCTTTTCCATCATTTGTCTCAAGGCAAATATGGCATCCACTGTCCCTCTTCCAGGCATGAAGCCAAACTTCATCCCCAATTGTCGTTACCTCTCTGAGTCTCCTCTCTATGATCTTGTCCCATATCTTCATAGTATGACTTAACAACTTTATACCTCTATAGTTTACGCACACCTGAATGTCTCCCTTCCCTTTATAATTGCCTTGAGATATAATCTCAAAGCAACTAAATATACAATATGTAATGAAGCTTCTAAGAAAACATCAGGTTCAAAGGAGTAACTACAAACTAAGCAATATGCACTAAAAGCTATTCTATACATGCTTTAACCACTAAAGAAATTTCAAAGTATTCAGACGTATGACTAAAGTACATTGTTGTGTTGTCTGATGAAAATATGTAGTAAAAATGCTATTATACTAGAAAGGTTTGCTATCCCAGAACTTTTACGTATAAAGCTGCTCAAAATAATAAATGTTTTCATAATTGTACTGTATAGCATTGATATAGTTATCTTCTGAAAAACATTCCATAAAATAGTGTGGTCCTTATAACTGCATTCTTGGTATTACCGTTATCATGTTTGCACAGTATATGTGCAATGGAATTGTTGATAACATTAACAGATCGAAGCTGGTTTTACTAATTCTTCTGCCTCTTTATAAGTTTTCATATTGTAATACACTGTGGTTATTGCATAAACTCAAAAGACATTTCTGTATATGAAGCTCATAACATTGCTTGTAATACGCCTCAGATTATATTGTAAAGATGTATTGTCATCTTCACTATCTTAACTAAAATAATAGTTTTTTGCCCTTTACTGCCTGAGTCAGCAGATGATGATGATAATGTTAAAACTCATGATCAATATGGTAATCACCTTATGTTTTGTTCCTTAAAATTAAATGATGTAATTCTGATGCCATTATTGTTAGCAGATTTCAGGGAGTTGTTTCTTTTCACAGAGATGTTTTCCCGGCAATTAGGAATTAACACTACAGATATACAGGGTTGTTGATAATTTGATTGTGTTGTAATAAATTAATATTTTGTCTGATGCTTGAATAGCGTACTGTATACATTTGTATTTTGTATTTGATGTACACCTAGTTCTCAGAATAACGCCTGGATAGGTTCTCAGAAGGGTCGTGTAAATGGAAAATCACGTGAAAAAATGAGTTATTTTCCATCGGAAACAATGATAAAGGGCATAGATACGTTCCAAACCTTACATAGACACACCATGCCAAAGATATAAGATAAGTATAAAAACATATTTTATTACTACATAGCAAAGCAGAAAGCCCTGTATCTCTTTTTAAGAGTATACAAAAGATATTCATATTCACTTTACAGCTAGAAATTAACATACATTACTATACTTTACTCTAATATGCAGTGGGCAACAGTTATACAGTACACTGGGACATGCATGGTGGCAGTGAGCAAGTAACTTATGTGGTAGAAGAGGAGGATGCAGGAGAACGAACCTCTATCTGCAAATGTATACAATGATA
This sequence comes from Halocaridina rubra, assembly GCA_037179515.1. Taxonomy (NCBI): domain Eukaryota; kingdom Metazoa; phylum Arthropoda; class Malacostraca; order Decapoda; family Atyidae; genus Halocaridina; species Halocaridina rubra. The sequence continues at coordinate 48,170 of JAXCGZ010019061.1, forward strand.
AAATAAGAATTATAAATAACCAAAGCAAGACTAAAAAACGAAAAAAAAAATTAATTTTGCAGTGCCTAAATCTACCATATGACAGATTAAAAAAACTTAATCTACATTCTCTAGAGAGGCACAGAGTTAGGGGGGATACGATTGAGGTGTATAAATGGTTTAAAGGGATTAACAAGGGTGATATTAATAAAGTTTTAAAAATTCATGATCAAACCAGAACTCGTAATGGGTAATGGATTTAATCTTGATAAATTTAGGTTCAGAAGGGAAATTGGTGAAAATTGGCTTGGTAATACCGTAGAGTATCCCTAGTAGGATAATAAATGCCAATACCTTTTTTTTTTCTTTTTTTTTAGGATGGGATGGGATAGGAGGGGAAAAAAAGGGAGGGGATTAAGTATATAAGGGAATTGGAGGGAAAAGCACAAAAATTAAAGAAAGTAAGAGAGAAAAAAGAGAGGGGCAGACCCTCGTGCTAAGTTTTGATCTGGAATTCAGATTCTGAATTGTATTACTTAGACACCTTCAAATGTAGATTAGATAGACATATGACAGAGGTAGGGTGGGTGTATATATAATGTATAATGATCTTTTCTTATCGTAATCATCTTTGCACTGGTGGAAGAAGCCTCCGCGGGCGCTTATTTACTATATTATTATTATTATTATTATTATTATTTTTTTTTAAATATAGTAAATAAGTGCCCGCGGAGGCTTCTTCCACCAGAACAAAGAGGAATACGATAAGAAAAGATCGTCATCATTATACATTATATATACACCCACCCTATTGGGTAGAATAGAATGTTAGAGAGAGAGAGAGAGAGAGAGATCTTTAACTCTTGTTCTGGATATTCATTACACATCTTTTATAATCCCTTCACATCTGACAGGTCATTACAGTCTCCATGTGTTTCTCTTTACAGCCTGATAAAGGCTGTTTTATTTTATCATTTTTCGGTCCATCCTGGTGAAAAAAAAAAAAAATGGGGGGGGCGTTATTCGCGAATTCTGAGTTTTTTACTATTATTTTTTGGGGGGGTTATTGCAATTTCGCATATAAAAAAATCGCGTATAAAAGGAACAAGGTTTATTTAGTATTTTGCAATTTACTTGCTGTTCTTTTGTACTGTACTTATGTTTATACTATATTTATACCTTTTTCATGTGTCAGAAATCTTGTTGTGGTTTATTTGTATTATACAAAGTACAAGGGGATCTGATACTGGCAAGTGGGGGCATTTCATACTACTGTGTTCTGCAATACTGTATATATCACAGGGCAAGTGGTATTCCCTAGAATGACTTAAGTCGACACACGTTATTTAATTTAAAATTACTGGTTTGTAATGTGGAGTATTTGGGCATTATGGTGGTTATGTAATTGCAATTAATATTGAATTTTTTTTTTATTTTACTTTCAGATTTGCAAGTATGTCTTTTTCTAAACTGATAAGTGATAATTGATAGTGGAGCGATTGACTTTAACGATGGGCCCTACAGGTGGGTCATTGGGGCACCACGTGTCCCAAGACCCTGTAGCGCAAATGAATACCTTTAGATCTTATGTGACCATGCTGGCTGACCCTAGTGCCAAAGATGAAAATAAACTTAAGGCAGCACAGGCACTGAGCGAGGACCTTGAGGTTGGTGTATATGTGTGAAAATTTATATTCTTTTGCATATTACATTATTGCCTCTATCCCTGTGTCATAGAAGTAGGATAAGAGGGATGAAGGAGTGGGGGTATGAATTCTCATCATCCTAATTTATTTTCTTGCCCTGGTATCTGTTGGGAGAGTGGGGACAGGTGGGATACGATAAATTTGTTTTGTCTAGCCTCCTTGGCAAAGGATGTTGCTTCTGTGCTAGTTTCAGTGAAATGTGTTGTTGTGTTGAAAAAATTTCTTCTGTTATCACCGTGGCAAAGTGGTAGTGTCTGCAACTTTGAGGCGTCATATCGAGGGTTCGTGGCGTGCCACAATTTAAGGTTAAAAAAGGCATTCACTCAGGGTAACAATCACACCTTCCAAAACCAAAGTCCTTGGCAAGAAGGCGCCTTCCTACCCCATAGTAAAAAAGGAAGTCTGAGATGTAAAGCTGATCATATTCACTGAAAAATTTTAAACTTTGTATAATATCTTTAAGTTAGTTACTTGTAACAATATGAGGTGTTTTTCTTCTCTTTACAATTTTGCTTCTTAATAACTGGGATTGACAACAATTGTTGCAATTATGAACTTGCTACATATTTCAGTAGATATATGTAAATTAACTACTGTTTATGATGATTTTAAATATAAAGAAAATTGTATCATACTTATTCATATATCCTCATAATATATGTAATATCTTTTAACAGGCTATTGTAGCATCTTCACAGTATCCTTCGTTCCTTGAACATGCCATGAAAATATTTATCAAAGTACTCAGTGAAGGAGACACATTGTTTATATCAGAATATAATATACAGGTAAACAATTTTTATTTATACTGTATTATGCTTATTGTGTTTTTCATATTTCGAATGCAAGTCCTTGCATTTTATGCAAGAAACTTTTTACTGTTTATTTTATGTAAGAAACATTTTGCTGTCAAATTGTATGCTTGTATGTAACTTTAGAATCTTATTTTACAAGTGAAATTGCCTTGCATATGCTAGTGCATTCTACATTTTGAGTATTCAGTATATTTTCTATCATTTTTACTCTTGTATGTATCATTATCATTCCTGAATGTGGCCCTCGTTGGTTATTCATGAACATATTGCAGATTCAGTATCTATTAACTTCCTATACATACCATCTCAGAGAGTTTATTCTACCCAGCTACTGACATTGGATAATTTCCATTGCCTTTTTTACCTTATTTTACCTACTGTGTAAATTTCCGTTGATTTCTTTTGCTATAGAAATAATTTGTGTGTGTGTTAACCTGGTTGTGTTCATGGCAGAAATTTATGCTTGTGACTCATTATCTCCTGGTTGATTTCATAGTTTTACTTCCAAACACTTATATATCTTTTCTTAGATCTCAGTGTATTTAACATTTACCGTTTTCTGAAGAAGAAAATTCCAATTATCAACTACTCTAACACTGTAAAAGTTCTTTCTAGCATAGTACAAAGAATCTTTCTTTTGATGCTTGAAATAGTGATCTTTAATTTAAAACTCACCCATATCAAAGTATCGCTCCCAATCCACTCTTTCAGAATCAAGGAGGTGTTTGTAAACCATTCCCCTACCCCTACAGTCTTCTAGCTTCAAGTGGTGGGTAGTCTAACTCCTTCAGCCTTTTCTCATAACTGAGATTATCTATGTCTTTCACCACCCTTGTAACATGTCTTACGAAAGTTTTTTTTACCATTGTTTTCGTCTTTTACTTGCTTTACAATTATTGCATTATGTGCAAAGGTTTAGAAATATATATTTGCAAACTATGGCAGATAATTTACACCAACAGTATAAAGAGCAGATGTGATCCTAAAGCTGATCCATGATGAACCCCACTGCTAACATTTCTCCAGTCAGACAATGTATGCCATACTCTCATCCTCTCCTCCCTTACTTTTTAATAAATTTTTATCCAATTCAGGACATTTTCACAGTTTCTTGCTGTTACTTGCAGTTCGTAATGAGTCTTCTATATGAAACTACATCAAATATTCTCTGAAAATCGACAAATATGTAGTGTACCCAGACCTCCCTTTTTTGTAAGAATATGCTTACCTCATCATATAATGACAGTAAGTCTGTTAGCATAGATCTCCCTTCACTGAAACAATGTTGTCTTATTGACAGAGTTGAAGGGTTTCATATGAAAAAAAAATGTGTTTTCTCAGTAGGTTCTCCAGAAATATGTGTATTATGCTTGTCATTGAGACAGGCTGATGGTTTCGATCTTTGTTTTTACTTCTCGTTTTGAAGACAGGTACCACAGTGGCTTCTTTTTAGCATCTTGGAATCTCCCAAGATTCCAGCAACTTTTCAAATATGACGCATAGCACTATATATAAAGGTGCAGCACATTATTGAAGTCCCTGAGGCAATATACTGTCACATCTTATAGCTAAGTCTATCAGTTCTTTGCATAATTCTATACTTGAAAAATGTGATGTTCTCTAATACTGGCCCCTGTTTTCTCTTCTCTGTAATATGGGGGGGGGGGGTATTCTCTACTGTAAATACAAACTGAAAATCCTGGTTAAATTTTTCGAAATTCTCGTCATCTGTCTCAGTGATGCTTTCATCTGTTCTATCAAACTTTAAAACATGTTCTTTGACTTTTCATTTCCCTATAACAAAGTTCTGAAAAAGTCTGTGATATTCCATAGCTCTCATCGTAATATCTCTTACATGGCATATTAGCCTCTTTTCTTTTATTTAGGTACTCATTTCTTGATGGTATGTAATTTTACCAGGCAGTTATATTTTTTCTCCTATACCTACTCCAGATTTTGTCTCCCCTCTCCTTTGCTCTCTTATTCAACCAGTTCTCTTTGGCATTAATAATTCCTGTTCCGGTAGATGGTATGATACAGCTAACGAGCCTCTCCTTGCCTCACAAATAAATTTAGTACATCTATCCTAGAGATTTGATGTTAATTGAATCAACTCCCTTAGTCAATGCCTGCAAAATGATACTCAATCCTCTTGTAATCTTCATTTGGATAGTTTTTTCTCATTTCTTTCTTTGTCTCCTACTCGTGGGCAGACAATCCTTAATGATATGTTCCATCAAATTGCATCAATCACAGTGGTCCCTTATACCTATCGGTGACTCACACTCAGTTTTTACAATTTTCTATACAATATCAGCAGAAACTAGATTGAGCAGTGATGGTTTGTGTTTCCTCCCCTGGCCATTTTTGGTACTAGTACATGTTGGTGCAAAAAATATTTTAAGATCATGCCCTAAAAGAATGCTCCTCACTGTGTGGATTAAGATTATTCCAGTTGATTTCTTTATGATTAAAACCCCTCATACTTCATATTCTACACTTCATTTCAGGTGCATTGTTTACAACTGAATTTATTTATTCTATTGTACCCTTATTACTTTCCTTATTCATCCCTAGTCATTGTTGATTCCTTGTTGGGTATATACGAGTACTACAGCTATCATAATGCTTATTGAACCCTTATTTACACAAGTGACATTAACCTCCCTGAAATCATTTCCTATAACAATATTTACTTCTTCAACTTGGAATTCTTCACGTTCAAACAGTGTTTTCCCTCCACCAGCCCTATCAGATATTTCAGGTCTCATTATTTTGTAAACCCTAGCCAAAAGTGTAACACCATATTTCTTCATTTAATTTAATCTGTGCTTGCAACCTTATCTGCCTTACTATCTTGTAGACAGTTCTTTTAATTCTTTTGCCTTACCAGATACCTCATATCCTCATTTGTGCGTAGTAACCTCAATGAGGCTATATCCCTAGGTTTCTTAACATTTTCTTTATTACCCCATTATTTGACTGAAGCCTGAGGCAGGTATTTTTCTTTTCTCTCATTTCTTCCCTTATTTAATCTTACAGTTTCTCATAACCAGTAGTTAACATTATTCCATCTCTTTCTGTGTTCTGTATGGCCAAATGAACATTGCTCTATATTCTTCAGACTTTGATTTTTTGCCCTCATCAGTAATACATTGATGTGTGCTCCCTAGCAAAACTTTCTCATAATTTTTCTTGTCTTTCCCTCGCCAACATACTTACGAAGTCAGTCAATACAGTACTTACAATGTTATCAGGACTACATAGTACTCAAAGCTTTCCTGTCATTTATAATACCCTTGCATTATTATTTTCGTGTCTCTCTAGCCAAGTTGACTTTTGAGATTCACATATGCCTGAGATTGTCGCTGAGATCCCTTTATCAAGTTCGTTGTTTGCTCAAAGAGCTTTATATCTCATTCATAACCTTTTTAATTTTTTCTATCATCTCATCTCCTCACAAAAGATATAGTACATTTCCCATAGTGGTTAATCTTGTAATCAGTCATATTTGTAATTCTCAGTACCACTTCTGTCACTGCCTCCTTTACTGCCATATTTCATTTTACTGCAACTGGGAATGATTTTGTAATATGCTTTAGGATTGAATTCATCTCCTCAGACATATTCTAATTATCATTTAATATTACTTATCTAATGACGTTCCCTATGGTAAGATTATATTTTCACTTTTTCATTATTCTTGGATATCAATTAAGTGTAGTTGATATGCTTTTACAGCATTTTTAAATTACATTTTTTGAGTTTGCAACTACAGTATTGCAAATATTTGGAAGTTCATGCTTACTCCCTTTGTATCTCTTTATAGCAACTCCGTAAATTGATACTTGAAATGATCCACCGATTGCCAAGTAACGAACACTTGAAAGTTTACTTAAGACCCATTCTCACGTTGATGTTCCGTCTTTTGGAGACAGACAATGAAGAAAATGTTATGGTCTGCCTTCGCATCATTATTGAGTTGCATAAGACATTTAGGCCGCAGTTTAGTCCAGAGGTAAGTGTGATATAATGTGAGTTCATGAGTGAATAGAGATCATATGATGAAAAAATCCTCCCGTTGTATTCTCTGCATGTCATAGATAGTAACATAATAGATTATCCATGTGACTGGGAAAAATTTTCCAAAATATTTACAGTATACCTTTCACATCCAAAGATCAACAAAATTGGATAGGGGGAGTGAGGGACTTGTAATTATATCCTCATAGAAAATGATTATCTTTTTAGGAAAAGAATTTATTGATGAGATGAAGTTGGGTAAGCTTTGTTAAAGTCTTGCTATTTTCTTTTCTCTACTGATTGGACCACCCTGCACTCTTCATCAGGATACAGCATGTAGTGTCTAGTCATATATTTTGCTTGATATGATAGATATTTTTTTATAATACCAGGCTTCTTAATATATCCTTGTGATAAATTTATTCTCTTCAGATTCAGCAGTTTCTTCAGTTTGTGAAGAACATGTATCGTGATTTGCCCAACCATATGAACAAGATATTTGAGCCTCGAACTCCCATTAGAGTCAGCGATCTCTCAGAGGTGAATGTAGATGCTCTTCTTCAGGAAACCTTTACTATTACTCCCATTCACACGGAAAAGAAACTACAGGATGGTAATTCCATAGTGGTACGTCTGATGAGTATAACCTTCATTTCAAAGTATTTGGTCAGGTTGATTTCATTTGTTGTCTCCTTATCATTCTTTTGGTATCCTGATTAAAAGATATATTTCTTACAAGCATTATCTATATTATCCATAGGATTTTTGCATTTCTTTTCATAAATTAAGTTTAGAAATTAACATATGGTGAATACTATGAAATAAGTGTCTAAAAATGTTTTTCTTGAATGTTGCAAATTTTATTTCTTTTGATCTTGTAAATATCATAAAGATGGAAATGTTCATAGAAAGGAATATTTTGAAGAAAGATTGTGTTCCATTGTTCAGATTTATTTATTTACATTCTTGTCATTTCATCCTTTATAGTTAGGTGGAACATATTCAAAGTGTAGTATGCAGTTCTTAGTTGATTATGAATTTTATTAATTGTAATTAGGTTTCTTAATGCTCATGGGTAAGGATTGAGAGTGAAAGGGGGAGATCAGTATCATGATTATGAAAAGACAGTGGGTAGCCTGGTGAATGAGTGTGTTCTTTGACTTGTCCTTCCCCATATCTATTGACAGCCCATGAAGAAATGTTCAGTTACTTAGGAAAGTTATAGGTTGATGTTTGTGATGGTTGTATAGTATAATTTATTATTGGCTTTGGAATTTCTGTATTATATGCTTGTTTTCCAATATTAGATATATTATACGGATCTCATTGCACTGATTGTATTTTGATATGTAATGCAATGCAGTATAGAGATGTAAATTTTCATAAAATTATTTCTCATTTTACAGTACAACATCATTCCCCGTGCAGTGTTGTCGCTGAAGGTTCTAACGGAGCTTCCGATCATTGTTGTACTGATGTTTCAGCTATACAAACAACAAGTTTTCCAGGATGTTGCTGATTTCATCCCTCTCATTATGAACACAATAGTTCTCCAACCTTATGCGCAACACAGGTAAATTTCATGTGTGTGATAAGTATTTCTTTTCAGTAACATGATTCATAGCCATCTTCTGTTATCAGAGTGGCCACAGCTGTATTAAAAGACCAAAGTAGCAGGGATTCTTCCCTCATCTGATGATGCTAGCTGAAAAAAAATAAGATATAATATACAAGAATTGTGATGGCACAAAGCTTTGTCCCTCCTACGACCCTAAGAAAATACGAAAGTGCAGGACCGAGAGTGGCAGCAGCTTTGGTGTAAGGCCTCCCTCCGGAGCTGCAAATCAGAAGAGGAGCAGTAAGAAAGGGCAAGCTGCCACAGCCGACCCCTTTCTCTCATGGGGCACAAGAACTTGGGACAGGCTTCGGTCACGCTGGCGATTACCTCATCTCTCAACACAACCCACAATAACACAAATATTTCTACACAGAGAAATGAATCTCCACCGGTCATTTCGGAAGGCTTCTTGTAATCAGAGATATTTAGAGGAACCAGTAAACACATTTTGGAAAACTACACCACACAAAGGTCTTGTAATCAGAGATATTTAGAGGAACCCAGTAAACACATTTTGGAAAACTACACCACACACAACCACACATGCCACCAACACTTTATGCATTGCCTGAGAGCTCTGGGGGAAAGCCCAGAATCAGCAGTGATCCTTCTAAGCTACTAGGACTATTCGGTCATGCTGCTTAGGGATCAATAACAAAAGTTCAGTGCTATTTCCCCCACTACTAGGGATATGCCAAGCTAAGTATTCAGCTTGTTAGATTGAAGAACGTCATCTAGATGCGTATTTACAGTACATTATATCCTATATGGTAACATGGTAACTTAGTAACAGTTTGATACAGTTGTTAGTCTTGCAGCTACAGTTTGGATTAGCATAATTATACAAATAATAGAGATTTTTACTAAATAGGCAGTGGATTTATTTGCTTTATATTAGTAAAGGAAACAGGTTTTTAGCTTTTTAGGCATTGCATATGTTCATGTTATTAAAGAAAGGACTTAGTACATCAATAGTAAAGATAAAGGGGCATGACTTAAAAGAGAGTGGACACTCTATTTCAGTTATCTTGAAAACTGAAGAGTTAGCAAGGTAAAAGTGGATGTACCTTGCATTTGTGTTTAAAATAAAGGAGACTTTGTTTCTAGTAGCAAGGAAAAAATTTAACTTTTTTCTTTTTTTTTCTCCATGATGGCTTATACTGTCTTTAAATATTATATTATTTTTCAGGGATCATGAATCATTCAACAAAGAAGTGTTTGTGGACCTAATTGCTGCTCAGATTAAGACTCTGTCTTTCTTGGCATATATACTGAAAATTTACCAAGATGTTGTGGCACAACATTCTCCGAAACTGGTGCAAGGAATGTTAACTCTTTTGGCTCTTTGTCCTAATGAAGTAGCTCACTTAAGGAAGGAACTTCTCATTGCTACTAAACATATTCTTGCCTTGGAACTGAGAAACCGTAAGCATTCATATTTTCTCTCTCTCTCTCTCTCTCTCTCTCTCTCTCTCTCTCTCTCTCTCTCTCTCTCTCTCTCTCTCTCTCTCTCTCTCTCTCTCTCTCTCTCTCTCTCTCTCTCTCTCTCTCTCTCTCTCTCTCTCTCTCTCTCTCTCTCTCTCTCTCTCTCTCTCTCTCTCTCTCTCTCTCTCTCTCTCTCTCTCTCTCTCTCTCTCTCTCTCTCTCTCTCTCTCTCTCTCTCTCTCTCTCTCTCTCTCTCTCTCTCTCTCTCTCATTCATTTCATTTTATATTTATAGGACCGAACTTACATGGTACCATTAAATTTAATACTTTAAAGCAAGCTTGAAAGTCTATTGTTTCTTTCGTTTATGCTTATACCTTTTCAGTCAGTTGTTTTGTGGAAGAAAGAATTTTTAGGAAAGGAGGGAATGTTTTATATCCAATACCCGTCATGTGTGTGACTTGAGAAGTAAAATTCCTTTGTTTGTGAACAAAATGAGTTTTAGTTCTGTTACTCTTCAAGTTTGTATAATGTAAGTAACATAACCTCAGTTTTTTAATTTAGCTTGCAGGCTGATTAGTTCCAGAAGAAGGATAGAAATGATAGAAAAATCATATGTTTAATTAGAAGCTGAGAAATTGTATTGTTTTAGAGTATGTTCTAATCCAGGTAGGTTAAAGTTCATGATTTATATTGAGCTTGAAATTAGAATTTCGTTTCTTATTTTGAATTATATGATGACACTTATTACTGATTCGTATAGTTCAGGATAAGAAAAGATGCTAAAAGCTTGTATCATATCAACAAGGTTTTTGACCCTGACATTTTCAAAATAGCACATAAGAAGTCGAGTGGGAAAGAAATTCCAAAGTATTGCTAATTATTATTGCAATTGTTATCTTGTTTTTCAGGCTTTGTTCCTCATATTGACAAGCTTTTTGATGAGAGTCTACTCTTTGGTTGTGGGTGGACTGCGCACGAGACTCTTCGACCCCTTGCGTATTCCACTCTGGCAGATCTTGTTCATCATGTGCGTCAACAGCTTGACATGGGGGCGCTTACAAGAGCTGTTCATTTGTTCTCAAAAAACATTCATGATGAAACGTTACCCACTAGCATTCAAACAATGTCTTGCAAGCTTCTCCTCAATCTCGTGGATTGCATTAAGAATCGCAGCGAAGCTAATACTAACGAACCAGGCGCTGGTCGTGACCTCCTTATCCGTATGCTCTATGTTTTTGTGAACAAATTTAAGACAATTGCACAGCTGCAGCTACCATACTTAAAGAATAAACAACAGCAAGCTTCCCCTGCTATTTCTGCCATTGCCTCAGTTCCCAGTGGTACACCAAGCATTAATACTACCACTGCTGCAGGTACTACTCCTCTTCCTTTAAAAGATTCAGTCAAAGAAGAACCCAAAGACGATGTCAAATTGAGCATCACAGAAAATGAAAACAAGGATAAAGAATCTCAAAGATTAGGATTTCCACCTAATGTAACTAGTAATTATAGTGTTTCAGATTGTAGGGCATTAGTGAAGACTCTGGTATGTGGTGTCAAGACTATCACTTGGGGATGTTCTCAGTGTAAATCTGGTATTGACCCCACTCTCACTCTAAATAAAGCCTTCCATGCTAAAGAAACTTTGGTATTTATAAGGCTGGTCAAATGGGCAATGCAAGCGCTTGATATATATACCCTAAATGCCCCTGGTAACCAACAGCCCTTAGGTCAGAGGAGCCAAGTACCTACTACAGTGAGATCCAAGGAAGAGAAAGAAGTACTGGAACATTTTGCTGGAGTATTTATCATGATGAACCCCAACACATTTAGAGAGATATTTTCCACAACCATTGATTATGTTGTGGAAAGAATTTACCACAACATTGCTCTTCAGATTGTTGCAAATTCATTTTTAGCAAACTCCACCACTTCCCCAATATTTGCAACGATACTCGTCGAATATCTTCTTGGTCACATGGAGGAGATGGGTACATCTATGGATAGGTCCAATTTGTATCTTAAGCTTTTCAAACTTGTTTTTGGCTCTGTATCTTTATTTGCTGCAGAGAATGAGCAAATGTTAAAACCTCATCTACATCAAATAGTCAACAGGTCGATGGATTTGGCAATGAGTGCCAAAGATCCCTACAATTATTTCCTTCTTCTACGTGCATTGTTCCGTTCAATAGGTGGTGGTAGCCATGATCTTCTTTACCAAGAGTTCCTACCTTTATTACCATCTTTATTGCAAGGTTTGAATAGCCTGCAAAGTGGTCTTCACAAGCAGCACATGAAAGATCTATTTGTTGAGTTATGTTTAACAGTTCCTGTTCGTTTGTCGTCTCTTCTACCTTACCTCCCCAGATTGATGGATCCTCTAGTTTCTGCCTTGAATGGTTCTCAGACTTTAATATCACAAGGCCTTCGTACCCTTGAGCTTTGTGTTGATAACTTACAACCTGATTTCCTCTATGAGCACATACAACCTGTGAGAGCTGAGCTAATGCAGGCTCTTTGGAAAACTCTTCGCAACCCTAATGATAGTACTGCTCAGGTAGCTTTCCGAGTCCTTGGGAAATTTGGTGGAGGCAATAGAAAGATGATGATTGAACCTCAAAAACTTGAGTATAATGAACAAGAGAATCCCAGCACTTGCATCACCATCCATTTTCCAGATCATAAAATGGCTATTCATTTGCCTGTAGAGAAGATTATTGAGACTGCTTTCACTGCCCTCAAGACCTCCAACACTGAGCCATGGTATCGTCGGCAGTGCTGGGAAGTGATACGATGTTTTCTTATTGGTTCTATGCATTTTGATGAAGATAAACACATGGTTAATAAATTATTTACACATCCAACATTCAGAGAAGGAGAAATCTCTTCTGTTCATGGTACCTACTACAAATGCATAGACGACCAGGCCAGGCAAGTTCATCAGATGGCAGTTACTGCAATGTTTGTTGCTGCTGCCATCAAAGAGTTAAGGCAAAGTGTGTTGCCAACTATGGTGTCTCTTGTAAGGCATTATACAATGGTAGCAATTGCACAGCAGGCAGGACCCTTTAATATGATGGGACGGTGGTCAAAGGTTCAAGGGATGGATCCCTTGGTATTAATTGATGCCTTAGCTGTAATAATGGGTCATGAGGAGAAAGAATTGTGTAAACCAGGTCACCTTGCCCTTGTATTAATTATGGAAGCTGCTACAAATATATTGGGTTCCAAGGAAAGAGCTTGTCAACTGCCACTCATGGAGTATTTAGTCGAAAAAATGTGTGGTTTGTGTTACGAAAGGGCTTGGTATGCTAAATTAGGTGGATGCATTGCCATCAAATTTTTGTTTGAGCGAATGGCCCTCAAGTGGGTATTGGAACACCAGTTTCTGTTTCTTCGTGCCCTTCTATTTGTTATGATGGATCTAACGGGCGAAGTGTCCAGTGGTGCCGTAGATATGGCCAAAAATAATTTAGAGAGGATGTTGCAAGTGTGTGGTGGGCCATTAAAAGATGAGCACAATACTGAAGAGATGCATCAAATTCAAAAGAAATCCCTCCATGACGTGACACATGAACTTGTACGTCAAGTAACGTCTCCTAATACAACGGTGAGAGAACAAGCCATGCAGAGCCTTCATGTTTTGGCAAAGCTTAGTGGACGTGGTGTAACAGAAGTGATGCAGCCTCACAAAGACGTCCTTGCTGATATGATTCCACCCAAAAAGCATCCTCTCCGTCAGCAGCCTGCAAGTGTGCAGATTGGCTTGATGGAAGGAAATACATTTTGCACGACTCTTGAACCAAGACTTTTCACTCTAGATCTTAACCTTAATGAACACAGATTTTTCTATACGGAGTTGCATGTGTTGGTAGATACAGAGGATGCTCAGCTTTCCAAACTGTCATGTTATAAGAGTTTGCAGAACTTAGTTCCCCTTAGAAAATCCGCTTTGAAGGCTCTTGCAGCTTGTCATTATATTCCTCAGATACGAGAGAAAATTTTTCCTACTTTATATAAGGCACTGAATAATTCTTCACATCCTGAACTTCAGGAGACTGCATTTGACTGCTTGAAAAAATTCCAGAGTGGATGCCAGATCGACATGGAAATGGTTCACACGTCAATGCGACCACTTCTTGGACAGTTGTGTCATTATAGGAGCGTTACACTGCCTGTCATTCATAGACTGTCATATTTAACACAGTTATTCCCTTATACTTTTACTGAAAAACTGTGTGAGCAGTTATTACAACATTTGAAAACTCTTATTGAGATGGCAATATTGACTCGCAAGCAAAACACTGGCATCACCAAGCATGACAATAGTGACCTAAAGCTTTGTGCTAGTATTGTAGGCATCTTTCATCAGATTCCTGCTGCTTCAGCTCGTTATGTGGAAGCATTATGTAAAATGGCTCTACAGACTGAGAAAGCCCTCTCTATTGAAGCTGGAAGTCCTTTCCGAGAGCCACTCATGAAGTTTCTATTGCGGTATCCAGCAGAAACTGTTGAGCAATTTCTCTCTGATCCATATGCCCGAGATCAGCAGTATGCCCGTTATCTTGAATATCTCATTCGACATAAAGACAGCGCAATCATACGACAGCAGCTTCAGACGTGCAATGAGAAATTACTCTCTGTTCTTTTGGCTAATCCAACCACTGCACAGCTGGCTGGTATGCAACAGCAACCACAGCCCCAACAACCGGTGTCCTCTGTTGATAGAGCTCAGCTACAATACCTAGCTGTTCGTGTCATTTTATTGCTTTCTCGTGATGATGAGAATTGGCTGGCAAATCAAGGACAACTAGTGATTGCTTTAAGGAACATTTGGATATCTGATGAGTTCCAGGAGAGACATCATACAGCAGAAGGTACAGACTTTATGCATTGGAAAGAACCAAGAATGGTTGTTTCTATATTGCTGACGTACTTTAAACATCACACTGATGATATCAAGTTACTCTTTCAGTTGTTAAGGGCTTTCATTGGAAGATTCATCCCAGATTTCCAATTTTTGAGAGACTTCTTGGAGCAGACTGTAGCCCAGACATATTCTGTTGAATGGAAACGATCAGCTTTCTTCCAGTTTGTTGAAGTGTTTGAAGATGTCAGTGTTCCCCAAGAGCTAAAGGCACGCATATTGCAGTATATAATAATTCCCTGCATAACTGTGAGTTTGGAAAATGGTGATGGCGAGATATTAATAGGTTACCCACCTGCCCCTGACCAAGACCATCATGACAATGTTGTTTCTGTTTTTATTACACGTGTCATTAATCCCGATGAACCATTTGTTTACAGTGATGCAGTTCGAATTCTTTTACTCCAGTTTTCTTGCCTCCTGGTTGAAAAAGCATCTGCTCACATCCATGACGTGTGCAATAAGTGGGAAGGCATAAAGTTGAGGAGACTCATGGCTTTTGCCTGGCCCTGCCTGTTGTCAAAGAATTGCGTTGACCCTGCCACTAAATACCATGGCCATCTTCTACTGTCGCACATCATTGCTAAATTTGCAATTCACAAGAGAATTGTACTCCAAGTCTTTCACAGTTTATTAAAAGCCCATGCTATGGAGGCCAGAGGAGTAGTTAGACAGGCTTTGGAGATACTAACCCCAGCTATGCCTGTGAGAATGGAAGATGGTGAGCAATATACTATATCATCAGTAATATTGTAATAAGAAATTTATAATTTATTGTATATTGATAAAATTTTATTTAAAATGTATATTGACTAGTAGTAGGTTTTGATATACCCAAGATTACTTTAAGGTTTATCTCTGGCTGAGAAGTTGCATGGTATTATGTCTTCAGAAGTAGTTACATGGTTGTAAGTTCCTTTATTAACTACATTTACACTTCATCAAATATATTACTTATTGTAGGCAACACATTACTCACCCATTGGACTCGAAAAATACTGGTAGAGGAGGGACATTCAGTGGGACAGCTTGTACACATTCTGCAGTTGGTTGTACGCCATGCCAATGTGTATTACCCAGTTCGTCATCATCTTACTCACCACATCACTCAAGCTATGCATCGCCTTGGCTTCACCCCAACTGCTAACTTGGATCAGAGGAGATTGGCAGTTGATTTAGCTGAGGTGGGTTTATTTAAAAAAATATATGCTATATTTATATGAATATGAGATACCCTTGTTTATAGGTAGTCAGGTGAAATATGTCTAAATTGTAAGACCTTAATGCAATGCTAGATTAGCACATATGCGCATTATATATTTTTATGTTTATAAGTGTAGTTTTATTATACAGCATCTTGCAGTGAGAACTTATAGTACAGTATTTTTTTCTGTAGAGTATGCACTGGACTCTATACTCTTGCCTCTCCAGACTCGCTTGCCCCAGTCTCCTCTGCACCTGCCTCTCTAGTTTCATCCTAATAAGCCAGTCTCTCCCTTCATATGCAAGCAAATCACATGAGTAAAACAATATAGTACCTACAGATTTGTACAATACAGTGTTATTATATTGTAATACAGTACAGATATTTTTATGTTTTATATGTGTAGTTTTATTATTAATATTTTTTATCATCGATTACGAACTTATATGCGGTGTATATGTATATATATATATATATATATATATATATATATATATATATATATATATATATATATATATATATATATATATATATATATATATATATATATATATATATATATATATATATATATATATATATATATATATATATATATTTATATTTATACAATGTTACCTCCCTTATCGCGGTAGTTCAGTTCCCGGACCCGGCGCTAACCAGGAAATCCACGGAGTAGGATCAGCCTATATGTACATAGATATTTTAATGTATTTTTACGTTTACACTGCATAAACCCTCCCTGTACTGTTAAAAAACACCCTTTGCATTATAAATAACAGCAAGCAACGTAATTTTATATGAAAGTGATAGGAAAACTTACCGTGAATGAGGTGATGATGACTTGACATACATAGCTACAGTATTTTACAATAATTTTTACGTTCACGTAAAATGGCGGCCGACATCCACAAACTTTTTTCCTTCTTTCAACGTATCTAAGACTTGCAATTTATCTACAATGGTTAACATTTTCCTTTGCCGCTTAGGCTCGCTACAAGAAGCCTTAGAAGATGAAGGATTTTGGGAGGCATTGCAAAGGTTAAAATATGCGAGTAAAAAAATCACAAGCAAAACATAATAATAATAAGCACAACGTGAATGGCGCACACGAGTGAGGCGAGACAATGGAAGATGGTGGAAGCCTTTGTCCGAAACACTGATAGCGGTATCGTATTTTACATGTTGCAATGCTGTTAGTATTTATGTTTTTTACTATTTTTTACTGTTTTATTATTCTTAGGCTAAGAAATACGTTTTTTTTTATCAATAAAATCATGAAACTACTGGAAATATAAATATATATGCTAGCTCACGTAGCTGCGACCCCAATACATTGTACGCTATCGAACACAAGCAAAACGTTTAATAAGCACAACGTGAATGGCGCACACGTGAGTTAGACTGAACGAGTCTTTGTCCAAAACGCTGATAGCGGTATCGTATTTTACATGTTGCAATACTGTTAGTATTTATGTTTTTTACTATTTTTTACTGTTTTATTATTCTTAGGCTAAGAAATACGTTTTTTTATCAATAAAATCATGAAACTACTGGAAATATAAATATATATGCTAGCTCACGTAGCTGCGACCCCAATACATTGTACGCTATCGAACACTAGTTCGCATGATGCAATACTGTGAGTTATACTGTACGTACGTATATCATTCAGTTATTAGTACAATGTATATTAATTTAAAATTCATTTACACTTTTGATGATTGTACAAAATCTATTGTATTTATTCATTGTAATTTGGACTATATATTCCTTTTGTAAAGATTATACTGTACTTTTCAAAAGAGGTGGTCAATAAACGTATCGATCTATCTATCTATCTATCTATCTATCTAAATTTACGATTTTTACTATTTTTTACTGTTTTGTTATTCATAGGCTGGGAAATAATTTTTTTTTTATCAATTAGGTAATGAAATATGTTTTTTTCAATAAAGAAAATGAAATTACTGAGAATTTTTTTTTTTAATATTTTAATATTTTTGCATATACCCATGAAATAAAATAATAATTTATAAAAAAAAAAACCGCGATACAGTGAGAACGCGAACCAAGAAACGCGAATAACCGGGGAAACACTGTATATATATATATATATATATATATATATATATATATATATATATATATATATATATATATATATATATATATATATATATATCTAGCTATCTAGCTATCTATCTATATATATATATATATATATATATATATATATATATATATATATATATATATATATTATATATTCTATAGCATATCTATCTATCTATCTATCTATATATATATATATATATATATATATATATATATATATATATATATATATATATATATATATATATATATATATATATATATATATACACAGTATACTGTATATGTATAGTGATAATAACGGTCTTAAAAGAATATTTGATTGTACTGTATGGCAGAACTTAGAATAAGGACTAATTGGATTGGACACATTGAAGTAAATAATGATCATAGTATGGGGACAGAGGTTTACAGGGTATTGATGCTTGTGTTATACCAAGATTTTTTTTTTTTTTTTTTAAGGAAGGTGAATAATGAAAGAAAATGGGTGCGAGGCTGCAGAGTGATATTTTTTAATATTTGATGAAGAAATAAGAGGTTGCATGGACAAAATTAGAAAACATATAACTTATTAGTAGGAGACACTTGAGGTGTAGGCTGCATCTTTTCTACAATTTATTTCTCCTAGGTTGGGTGTTAGGGAATAAATAATGAGATTTTATTTTTCCTTTTAAATTTCCATCAGGTTTTGCATATAGGAATCAATTGAAGAAATGAAGATACAGACAGTGTGGAAAGAGCATATCAAGTTAAGGCTGGATATTAATTAACAACAGTATTGCTGTATAAATAACTTACTAAAATAATTTCTTTTACCTCTGAAATTTTGTTTACATGAACTCTTTGTAACCTCTAGCCATCACATTCCTTATTATGTAAAATGAGTTGCCCTTTGTAGCTCAATATATACTTTAGCTGATCTATCAGTACAAATGTCAATTTGTAAGAGTAATGTACTTTTATTTTCACTCGCAGAAGCCTTGAAAAGGATTTTTAACATGGGATTCATAGCCTTCAGTCTTTTCATCTATATCCACTTTTATACTAAGGCCCATAGGAACCCTCATTCTTCACACAAACATGGTCTCATTGTCTTTCCTCTTTCTCTGACTTATTCCATAGACATGCACATTCAGAAATCCAGTTATTTAGGTGTATTCAGATATAATATAGTCCATTTTAATTAGCAAGAAATGCCTTATGATTGTAACAATGCTAGAATATTTCTTTGTCCCAGGTGTGTATAAAGTGGGAAGAACAGAGAGTAAGAGAAGATACAGAGAATGACGTTAGCTCTGATACTTTGGCATCGCAGTTACAGCAACCAGGTGGAATCAAACGTTCATCATCCACTGAGGGACCTGAAGCAAAACGCCTCAGGGTGTCTGTTGGAGGTAGTTCTAGAGGGAGTATTGATATCAGTAAACCAATGGATAAAAATCAGGCTGATGCTGTAGTGTATTTCTTATTGAGGCTTGCATGCCAGGTAAATGAAAGCACAACAACTCCAGGCATGATTGCTCCTGGTGAGGCATTGTCTAGACGTTGTGTTTTATTATTAAAAAGAGCTTTGAAGCCAGATATGTGGCCAAATGCAGATCCTAAACTTGCTTGGTTGGACAAGCTCTTTTTGAATCTGGAATCAGCACAGCCAAACTTGACCAATGTTTGTGTTGGGCTAGAAGTTTTAACCTATTTAATTGGAACTCTTAGAAACGAACAGATTCTAGGTGCTATGCGAGGGCTCACACGAGGATTTGTTGCCTGCATGACGTGTACCAACACAAGAGTGGTTCGCCTCACGCATGCCCTGCTAACACGGCTCATGTTCACATTCCCAACTGAGCCTACAAGTGCCTCTGTGGCTTCGCGTCATGAGGAACTGGAAGAACTTTATGCTCGAATTGCGAAGATTGTTGTTGAAGGTTTAACATCTTATGAAAAAAATGCCAATGCAGCACCAGCGCTTTTGTTTGGTACATTGATGATACTGAAGGCAGCTTGTCAAAATAATCCATGCTATATTGATCGTCAGATTATGCCCTTTATGAAGGTCTTACAGAAGATGGTGCGTGATCATCTTAGCCATACTGTTCCTGATAATAGTGCAGGTAAGTAAATGTTATATTGGTAATTTTGCTGTTGCAGCAATTATAATTAGTATTGTCACCTTTTCTCTTTTCTTTTTGACATAGATCATTCCTAAATTATTTTACATACATTTGCTGAAGAGTGCAATCCTTCGTGCAAGGGGAGTGGCCACAAGTTAGCTTCCTGGGGAAGATGAATAACCACAAATCCCTCCTCCACACCACATGGACCATGCTAAGTTTATGTGGGGCACAGCTCGTGCTGTTGGGCCAAACAGCCATTGTTTATTTACCCCTACTGTTTCGTCTTATGGCATTCCCCCCTGCACCCACCTGTCTAAGTGTACAGCACTAAACAGTCACTTCCTACCCATCCTCATATTTCGCATCCTCTTTGCCATGCTCCACTGACATGTAACTGACTCCTACTCTATACTTTCTTCATCCATCTCATATTTAGTTGTTACTAAAATGTATGTTGATGTATGTTGTGTTATTGTCGTATGTGGATGTGTACAATGCATTCTCCCATGTGTTTGATTGTATGAGTTAGTGTTACATTGTGGACAAGCATCATTGATAGAGTTGTCCAGCCTCTTCGGATAGCTTGTAATGGCTTAGTGATGCTCACATCGCAGCCTAGCCATATGGACTGAGTCTTCTTAGGGAAGGAAGGATTTGGAAGGATTGAGTTTGGGAGGTTGTGTATGCAGCTTTGTGTTTTCATTTAGTGACTAGATGGCACTGCTAGTTAACTGGTTATGAATGTATTTGCAGAGGCTGGTTTGCGGTGGGTGAGGGGGTAGAGATAGCAGTATGTGTTTGTGATATTGTGTGCTAGGTGTTGTTTTAATATTCCTTGGTGTGCTTTTTGTTCTGCTGTGTAGTGTTGTGGGTGGAGTTGTTGTGTGGAAGATGTAGCAAGTATTTGTGTGCCATTCATGTCTAGATGTGCTTTTACTTTGAGGAATTTGGTTTCTTACTGTTAGTGGTGTGTAGGTGTAGTGGCTGTTCAGACTGTAACTAGTTTTCTTTTATGTAGTCTTTACGGTGTTGTAATGTGATTTTATGTGTTTAGAAGCCCAAGCAAGTTTTGTATGTTCTATTGCTCATCACTGATCTATATTTTGCTTATATACTGGTATAGTGGTCTGTTTGTTCCGAATGTCTTATGTGGAAGGGACGTGAGGGCATTGAGTCTTTGTGTCAGTTTGTTTTTCATTATTGTGACATGTTATTTAAAATTATATTGATGCATTGCATTCTATACTAAGGATTGTAGGGTTTGTGTGCGTGTGTGTGTGTGTGTGTGTGTGTGTGCATTCATGCATCTGTGGGTGCATGTGTGTTTGCGTGAGAGAGAGAGAGATTTGTTGTCATTTTTGGTAGTCGTATTTGCATTAATCCTCTTACCTCTGCTCTCCACACTCTTCACTAATTGCTCCTCATTCATCATTTTCATATGCAAATTCTTGTAGCCGACAGTTTGTACAATGTCTGTTCGCTTCCCCGGGTCCTCCTATCTTAATTCTGCCCATTTTTGAGACACCTATCATATTTCTCAAATGCCTCATCTCCATTGCTTATATATTCCAATTATCCTCTCATATTTAAAGTTTCTTTTCAGTATAGAGCTTGTAGGCAAAATCACTCACTGCAACCTTTTCTTTGGATTTATTAATAAATCCCTATTCTCACCACACCTTTATCCCTTCCAGATATTTACATTCTTCCTTGTAACTCACTTCTGCAATTCATCTCAACTCTATGCTGCATTCATATCAACTTGTAATTATATTTAACCTGCCACCAACAACATTCCAAGTACAGCTTACCCACATTCACTTATAATTTCTTTCCCCCACATTCACCCTTACAAACCCTGTCGCCATCTGCTTCAGTTTTTCCTCAGACTCGGCCA
>JAXCGZ010019061.1:75000-112575 GCA_037179515.1 Halocaridina rubra
CGAACCGTTTGACCGTGTAAACCCCTCTTTAGAGTATTATTCCTGCTGATTTCATGAGGAAAAGTCTGTTTTGTTGTTAATCATTTAATTTCTTAATATGCCTTTCTTCTTTATTGCCAACTTTTTTTTTAATTTTTTTTTTATGAGAAGCATGTTCCTAACTAATGTGATATACTATGAAGTATTTTAGTAGTACCAGGTCACTTTATTATCGTGTAGATATGATAATTAAAGGAACTTAAATATGATAGCATATAAATTGTATATGTACAATATTATATACCAACGCCATAAGCCTCTTATAAGGGCTCCTCCACCCCATTTCTTTGATTTTTGTTACTTGCTGAGGTACATGGAGGAGGTGTTCTTGTCTCCTTCTGAGGGATATGTGAAAACTATTAAAATAATACCGATAACTGATCTATAAATGCTTAATGATTATATTTTCTAGTCTGTATGACCTTTAGTTCATTAAAGAAATTTTTGAGGTCACTAACTAACATACTATAGCTGAGTCCCTCATTCCCAATAGGCATAGTTGATATGTAATCTAAGCGTATCCAGAAAATGTAATTATATTTTAAAAGTAGAGGTATTGCTGTTAATTAACTTTAATACTTGTTCTTATTATAAAAGATAATCCAAGGCAAAGTTAACAAAAGCTGGATTATCGTAAAATTCATCCTTTAATTGAAGACACAATATTTCTATTACAATTGGATGTAAGTAGCGACTATCCTCTTTGGTTAGTGAATAGTTATTTGCCTTCAAATGACTTCTGGAACTATTTGTTTTAAGTATCTTATTATAACTGAACTTGTGATATCATGTTCACATTTGACAGTTACTTAGGACTTAGTGTATGATTATGACATGATAGATACTTCTAGCTGTCTACTGTTTTTTTATTAGATTTTGGCCTTTTGTTCTGATTTTGGTTTCATGTAGCTTTTCTTCTATATATTGTCTTCTCATAGGATTATTAATTGAATAAAATGGTTGCTGGCTAGAGATTATCTGATAAAATATTGTAGGATATATTTTTATTTCAGAAGTCTAACAGGTTTCGTTTCGTTTATGTGCATTGATTCTCTGACTTGTTCCTGTGTAAAAATAAATAGCCTTTTACTAATGGTTAAATATCAGTTTTTATACTGTTCATACATATTTAGGTATTAATTTCTGAAACTTATAATGTATATATATAAAATGAAATGGGTATATTTGAGATGCATGTGACTTTTGTAATGAGATTTATTTCGTAGGTTGTCATTGGTTGTTGGGAAGAAATAATCCTTTTATTTGTAATTATAAGAGCTGACTTAAAGTAATAAGGAATGGAGGGCTGGCTGTCTTTCTCTGAAAGTTTTTCTTTCCTCAAAACTGTCAGAGGAGGTAAGAATGGGTAGGGATGTGAGAGGTTACTACCTCAGATCTTTAGTTGCAGTTGTGGGTAGCCTCCTGATATTCAGTGGATATGGTGTCGTGTTAGAAATGCAAACACTGATTTATAGACGATGAAAATGTGTCTTCTTTTGACATTGTCATGTTATTTAGTTTCAATATTTAGGGATATTGCTTTGTTAACTTTGAGGTGTTGTACCATATTAGGGGAGTGGTTGTTTCTTGCTGGTGAGCAGATATGCAAGTCAGAAATCAACAAAAATTTAATTTTCGAAGCTTAAGTTATGAAATATTCATGTGATTCGTGCACACTTACTATATTTTCACATATTAGGATTTGAAAAATATCTTTCAGTTGCTCTTTCAAAATAGTACTTAATACCCTCTCTTCGTTTTCCTGTATCCTCTTCGCTCTCAGGTAGTGTTGTATAGATTTCCAGATTTTTACAAGAAAGAGTTCTTGGACGTTGTATCCTTAACCTCTCCAGAAACATTCTTTTCGAGTAAATGTTCATTTGCCAAATAGCTGTGTATATTTACCATACAAAATTCACTTTCACAGGATGAAATTGACATGGAATTATCATCTGTTCCCGCCGATGGAACTCCAAGTATTGATGGCAGTGTCAAGATGCAAAGCAACCCAAAGGCCAACTTGCACTTACTTCTGTCCAGACAGGTAAGTAGTAATGACTGGATGCTTTGGTTATGTTTTGTGTTGCCTTTTTGTTCCCCTTGGGCAGGGAACAAGAAATCCCCTTTTGGGTTATAAATATTACTTAAATGGGGCAGAGCAAAGGAACTAGGAATTCCTTCCATTGCATATTCTTGCTGCATAGAACCAAGACATATGAGTGGGTTCTGATGAGAAAATTCTTACCAGAAGCCTAGTAATTGGGTCTCTTAATGTTTGTGGCAGTGGAATGAGTGAAAGTTAAAGGTAAAAGTTTGAAAACATATTTTTTAGAAGAGATGGATGTGTTAGCATTGAATGTAACAAACAAGAATGGGAATGTGAGGTCAGTTTGGAAGTGTAATAGGTAGGGAGTATGAAGAAGAGAGAGGGCAAGGAAGAATAGGAGTAACCCTGTTGATCTTGTGAGTAAAAATGAGATTGGGATGTGAGATGACAATGTGTATTGTCCATGAAGTGAGGGGAATGAAAAGGGTTTTGGAATGATAAGATATACTGTTTGAAGAGGTTTACAGTGATTATGAACGTAGTTTTTATAGTTGATTTGAACGTAAGAGTATGATATAAAGCAGAGGATAGTGTTATTGGTAAATATGTTGCCTCTAGAAGCTAGATTGGAAAAGGAGAGAAAATGAGGTATGTATGGAGATGGAGTTGGTGATTTCTAATTATGTGTTTGAAAAGAAATATTTACGTAAGTACAAGGGTCAGAGTGGATGGAGGTAGAGAAGATGATAGAGGTTTTATGTATTTTGGAGTGATGGCCAAGGGGGTGTGTATTAATGTACGGTATTTGATATGAATGTTCTACGAGGAGAGAATGGAGTATTTTGTAACCTTTATATTGTGAAGGAAAGATTGAGAGTTGATGACAGGTGGAATACGAGGAGAGAGGGAGGAAGAGGAGTTTTGAAAGTAAGTTGAATGAGAAGATAAATTTTTTGTTTTGTTTCGAGCAAGTCTCTGGAATGTAGTTGAAGAAAGTGTGGAGGAGAGTGTGGAAAAGGAATGGTGGTATTATATGGAGAACGATTTGCATGCGTGCAAGTTGTTTATGGGATGAAATAAGTACTTTGAAGTGAAAGAAATGTTTGTGGTGGAATGAAGAATTAATAGTTTAAGGCAAAGTAGAGCATATGTAAGGTAAGTTAAATTATTTTCTGAGAATTTTGAAGAAATTCAATTTTTTTTTTAAATTGAATGAAAAAAGTGGAAAGAGATAAGTGTGATAAGGAGGAGAGGATGAAGGAAGCAGATAGGCAGTGGCAGGTGGACTAAAGAAAGGGGAGATTGAGATCTGCTGAGCATTTCAAAGTTGTTGAATGTGGAGGATGATAGTTAGTCTATAATTACTGGGTTGGGAGAAGCTAGGAGAATGTTAGTGATTGCCCAAGAATGTTTTGGCAAGTATGAAAGGGGGTACAAGTGTCATTGAAATTATTGAAAGCTGGTAAGGCACCATGGCTAGACATTTGTCATATGGAATCCCTCTCAGGGGTGCAGAATCTGTAGCTTATTGTATGTGTATTTTAGGAATTGGAGGGTACCATTTGATTGAAGGAGTGCCTTTGTAATCCTTCTATGTAAGGGGAAAAAGAGAAGTATATATGGTTGGTTATGTGTATGGGTGAGTGTTGATTATGAGAATAATAACAGAAACTGGGTTCAGGGGTGGAAAGATGTTCATGAATCAATTGTTAGTGTATAAAATAGGCATCAAAGAAGTATTTAGAACAAGGTAAAATTTTTTTTAGCTATACAGGTATGTAGACTTTGAGAAAGCACATGAACGGGTTGATGGAGAAGTGTAGAGATCTTGCGATTGCATGAAGTGGGAGGAAGTATTTAAAGCCATCAGAAGCATTTGCATGATTAGTATATTGCTTGTTAGATTAAGGAATGGTGAGAGTGATTATTCTGAGGCAAAGTATATTTGCATCAGGGTTCAGTGACTTTACCATGATTGTTTAGTGTATGTATGGATGTGATGGGAAGGGATGTACGTGTAAGAGTCCTAGGCAGGGGTTTAAAAGTTGAATAGGATGAATGGTTATGGGAAGTACTGTATATTAATTTCTCATTGTGGGTAACACTGCACAAGTGACCAATCTTGAGAAGAAACCAAAACAGTTGGTGACTGAGTTTGTAGTAGTATATGAAATAGGAACATGGGCTAAAATAGTGTTGTGAAATAATAGTAATATTGAGGATGGCAGGTTGAATAAGAGAACAAATAGTGAGATGCTAGAAGTATAGAGTTTTTGGTAGTTGGGGTCACATATAGAAATGAATAGAGGAGTGGATGCAAAGGAGTTACTCAGTGAAGTAAGCAGTATATATTTTGATGGGGTTGTGAGTGTGATGTGAAATAGATATTTATCATGGGAATGAATTCAAAGAGAAGGTCGCATGAAGGAGGTATTTTACATATGGGTTATGAATGTAGCAGAAACTGAGAATGTAAGAGAGGATGAAAAGAATAAATGGAAAGTAATTGAGATTAGGTGTTGGAGAAGTATTAAGGATGTATCGAGTGAAAAATTTGCAAATGAGGCAGTAGATGGGCATTGGAAGAAAGTATGCGTAGATTATTTAGACATATGATAGGACTTTATGAGGAACAAACAGTGACAAGTTCTTGGAAGCTGAAGTAAGTGTAGTAATGATAAGAGGAAGACAAAAGGATTAAATGGATGAGGTAGAAAGAACATTAGACGAAGGTTGTAAGGTTCTGGAGCAATGAAGAGTTAATGCAAGAAATAGGGGTGGGTGAAGAGAGTGTAATGGATAATGCAGCCCGAGGGGTTTTCCCTTACTTGCTTAGCACTGCAAACTTGATAGGTGGGTGTGGGGGGGGGGGTTGCGATAAGATGATATATTGAAGGTATATCAGCTAATGCTGTCAGGCCCCACACTATGTGTGGGCCATGCAGAGTTGTCAGCTGTTGATTGTGGTGAGCCTTCCTTCCCAAACTGCTATCATGTGAGGGAGGGAGTAAAAGTAGGACTTCTAAGCAATGGGTCTATGCTCTGACGCTACAACTTCCCTTACAAGGAGGATTGTAGTGTATGTGATAGATGTGCAACACTTAATTTATATAATTTCATTACCAGAATTGCTGTCAAATATCGAATACATTTAAATTGAGAGGTGTAATAGCTGAGTACTTTATATCTCTCATAGCTTGAAAAATGATGATGTGAGATTTTATTTATTTATTTAAGAGTTATGGAACAGATATTTTGCCTGTATTAAAGCTTTATTTGGTGATAGACTCTTCCAATACAAAGCCCGCACATCTAATGGTATACTCAATGAACCAGTTGCCTTCTCTTTATTCCCAAATGACTTTGGCAATGAGAATCTGTATAAGTCTCTTTGAGATGCCCAAAGGGAATTTCTGGATGAGAAGCAGGTGTTGTACATGTGGAACACCAGCATGGTGGAATGGTAAAGTTTATACTTAGCATTTTTATTTATTAAGTATTATCTAAATTTATTAGTAAACAATTTTTTTTTATATCAGGCAAAATTTATGGAGAATGTAAAGGAAGTCTGCACCCCTCAGTTCTTAGCTGCTGTTTCCCAGTTATGCCATATGGACACCAATCTTGCTGAGTGGACGTGGTTGCAGTTCTTCCCTAGGCTTTGGAAGATTTTATCAGAGAAACAACAGCAGGTATTTTCAGTGATATTTGTATTTATATTCTGCACGTCATATATATACCATACTAGACAAACCTTATCTTTAATCCTTCTTGTACTTTACTTTTTTAATGAGCGTTGCTAACTGTAGAGCTTTTTCATGTTTTAAAAAGACTTGTTATTTTCTCAAACAAAACTGCAGAAGGTGGCCACTTTTATAACAAAACAGTTGAGATAGCAGGAATTCAACTTTCCCTTTCTAACCTTTCCTCCTTTGGAATATTATACGCATTGTGATTATACATACTTCATGCTTAATCCAGATTAGTTGCTGTCGTTAATGATTTATTGCATATTATTGTGATGTTTTTATATATCTTACAAACTTGTGTCGTGTCTGTGTAGCGCTTCATTTTATTATAGCTACATTTTTCTTTTATGTCTTAGGGAATAGCCAGTGAAGTGATACCATTCTTGTGTTCTGGAGCACATGTTATTCAGAAGGACTGTCACCCATCAGCCTTACACACCTTCACTGAAGCATTAGCTCAGTGCCAACCACCTATTGTCATCAGACCAGCCAATATGAAGTATTTAGGCAAGAGCCATAATTTGTGGCATCGTATGACTCTACTGTTAGAGCAAATGGCATTAGAACAGGGTGCCATAAGTAGCCCAAGAACCTCCAAAAAAGATGTATATGACTCCTTTGATAGTGATTCTTTTACTAGTCCTCAGCAGGTCAATGAAATTATTTTTCCTTATTTGACTTATTTGTGATAATATATACTGTAGTATGTTTTGAAAGGCAAATCACAAAATCTCTATGGTATCAATCTGGAATACTGCACTTTTATAAGGAAAACACGGTAGTAGACAGTAACATTTAGCTTGTATTGGCTGTTATTTAGAACTTTTTAATCTTAATTTTCTTAAATTTGGATTTTCATGGGATATTTTATTTTCACAGGAGGTTCTAGATTCCCTCTCTGAGATGTACTCCCTGCTTAAGGAAGAAGATCTTTGGGCTGGATTGTGGCAAACTATTGCACATTATCCAGAGACCAAGATAGTGAGTAAAATTTTCATGTAAAGTCTTAAGCTGTGTTATTTATTATATTGCAATAATTGTATGGTCAATTAAGAGGTTTCAGTTTTTTTTTTTATAAATTGATAACTTAGTGCACATGATGTTGTAATAAAATCTAATCACTTTTTGGCAGGCTGTGACATATGAGCAACATGGATTTTTAGAACAATCTCAAGCTGCCTATGAGCTGGCAATGTCTAAGGCAAGAGCTGATATTGCTGTTAGACCGTCTCCAGTGAAGTTACAATCTGAAATGAGACTGTGGGAAGAGAGATGGATCAGGTCAGTTTCTAGTCATATTGCATAATTGTTCTATTGCTTTTAGTCTGTTGCATATGAAATATAATACCTTGGGAGGTATCTTCGTCATAAGAAACTTCGTTATAAGAAACTTGAAATGGAGATCTCTGTTGCTGAGAGGAAAAATCCACCCTGAAATTTTCTAGGTGATGTAGGATGAAATGAAGCTTAAAGTGATGTGGTGCAAGTCAGTCTCTCTGTCCCTTGCTTTTTTTTTTCTTTTTGTACAATATGATTTGCGGCCACACTTCTTTTGTTACATTTATGGCCATTCTGTATGTATCATCTTGATCATACACAAAACTTTTATGGCTTGAGAATGGTTAGGGCCATGAAAACAAGGTACAACCACATTCTGTTACATTTGTCTCTCCATACGTGTTCTCATAAGAACGAGCCCATTCTTGAACAACCTTGAATATCAGTATTCAGCTTGATGAATGGCCTGCTACATCCAATTTTTTGATCAGTCATGGCCACTCTGCTATTTTGTATGTGTATGATTGCCACCAATGTATTATATTGCCATTGCCATTTTTATGATTTCAGATGTGCAAAAGAATTAAATCAGTGGGATCTGGTTCAAGAATATGGCAGCAGTGATGCTTCAGGAAATCCTTTGCTTGTCTTGGAGAGTTCTTGGCGGGTTCCTGATTGGGCCCGCATGAAGGAAGCATTAGCTCATGTGGAACAGTCTTATCCAAAGGAATTAGCTTGGAAGGTATTAGAAAAAAAAATATATTTCAAGAAAAAATTTAAAGAGATTATTCATATTTGATTTCTGCAATAATAGTTAGCTATGCAATTTATTAGTTTAGTTATTTTTTACTAATAATGAAAGTCTAAAAAAGGAAAATTGATTCCTGCACTCCCAGTTTCAAATAGCTAACATTTTGCTGCCAATTATGAAAATAATTTTTATAATGATTTTGATTATCTCTGACCTTAATTGTAATGTTTTATTTACTTGTTCAGGTTAATATGTACAGAGGGTATTTAGCCATATGTCATCCTGAAGAGGAACATTTGAAGGTGGTGGAGAAACTTGTTAATGCAGCAACGGTCCTCTGTATTAGAGAGTGGAAGAGACTTCCTCATATTGTGTCACACATTCACATTCCATATTTGCAAGCGGCTCAACAGGTAGGTGTTTGCAGAGCTGTTAAGTGAAGAAAACCACACTGTGTTCAAGTTAAATTGACTGTAATGAGTATCTTTCACAGATTTTTGTACATGTATTTTTTTGTGGGGGGTACCCTATCCAACATTGGCTGACAACTTATGCTTAATTGTATCAAGAGAATAGACGTAACATAATATCATTACTATATATTGCCTTACCTCTACAACTCGGTAAGTAAAACACTTGGCTATTGTGTAGCTGTATCCTATATACTGTACTTAATAATTATGGTTAATATTGCTATTTCATTCTGAATATTATGTAAGTCCTTTGTCATAGTTAGTAAATGATTTAGAACGTTGCTGGCTTCCTGCTATGCATTTACTATCATCAATACATAAATGTCTTAGTAAGTATTAAGTTTCAAATGTATTGGAGGATACCGTGATGATCGCATTATGTTGCTATGTATTTGTAATGCTGGTATGACTCGCTTAGTGTTAAGTAGTGTCTTAGGTAATGGGTTAGTGTATTATGAGTGTGATAGCAATCTTACATAAGTTAGTGACTATTTTATAACTTAAATCCATAGGTGATGGAACTTCAGGAAGCTTGCCAAATCCACCAGGGCTTAATTCATGGGCGAACAAACTCTGTGCACGATATGAAGGCTATTGTGAAAACTTGGCTCAACAGGCTACCTGTTATAGCTGATGATCTCTCGCACTGGTCTGACATTTTCACTTGGAGACAGCATCATTATCAGTTTATTGGTAGTCGCTTCACAGACTCAGGGGATAGTTATGTGAGTATTAGTCGACCTCATGTAAATTTATTGCTTTATAGTTACAAAGATAACTTTCTTTTCCTTCCCTTTATATATACAGAAGCTTCCCTACTTAAGAACAACCGAGTTACAAACAGTCACAGATGAGAACACAAAACCTACCCATTATCTACTCGTGTCTTATTATTATTATTATTATTATTATTATTATTATTATTATTATTTGTTTTTTTTATTGTGACACCTGGACGGAAAAAAAAAAAAAAAATTACCCTCGTCGGGCCTGGGCACGAAGAAAACATGTATGTATTACTGTATTGTACTATATAATATTTCATTTTTATTGATGTATTAAAATTGATTGGTGCTGTACACTTTGTTTTATGTAGTAGTTAAGTGTCTTTAACCTAAGTACTATACAGTACTGCACATGAATGTACTGTACAGCACCTTTTTTGTACTTGAAGACAACTTACTAACAATTCTACTTACGAACGGACTTCTGGAGTCTAACTCATTTGAAAGTTGATATATATATATATATATATATATATATATATATATATATATATATATATATATATATATATATATATATATATATATATATATATATATATATATATATATATATATATATATATATATATATATATATATATATATATATATATATATATATATATATATATATATATATATATATATATATATATATATATATATATATATATATATATATATATATATATATATATATATATATAATATAGATGAGGAGTAAAAAGTACTAGTCCGGACAAGAAAGTGAAGTTTCACATCTATCATACAACAAAAAAGACGAGAGAGCTTATATTAAGAAACAAACCCACAACTAACAAAAGTCTGTTCCGACAAAGTCATGTAGTCTACCAATATACATGCCCTCATGAAGGCTGCAGTCTTCAATTGTCTTATATTGGTATGACTACAACTAAATTGACAAAGAGACTAACATTTCACTTACAAGAAGGCGCCCCCAAAAATCATATGATGAAAAAACACCAGACCTCCATCACGTAAAATATTGGAGGAAAATAGGAAGATACTACATACAGAAAAACATTTTCGATGTCTGCAAATTCTAGTAGCTCTCTACATATATAAGTTAGATCATTCTATGAATGTGCATATGCCAAATTGTATTACTCTACCAACTCTGAAAGTAAAGAGCAGAGGCCAGAGATAAGAATGCTTGGGGTCCATCCTCCAGCAACTCTGGAAACTTTGCACAGATACTGAATCTTTCTGGTGACTATAAACTAAAGGTGAATATTAGATATCATATATAACCTCCATCCACTACCAACTAGATAATCATTTGATAATGTACGAAGCTGTAGAAAATGTTATGAAATCTATTAAATTTTCCGACTTACCACATAGTCTCAACAATAATGAAAAAGTTATTGTAAGAAATTTGGAAAATATTATACAAGAAAATTGCAAATGCAAAAACAGCTGTCATATTCAATAAAATATGTATACAAGAAAATTTACAGCAAAAAAAAAAAAAAAAAAAAAAAAAAAAAAAAAAATATATATATATATATATATATATATATATATATATATATATATATATATATATATATATATATATATATATATATATATATATATATATATATATATGTAGTCGCCGTGGCTCAGTCGGTAGCGTCTCCGACTCTGAGGCGTCAGGTCGAGGGTTCGCGCCCCGTCACGGTCTGAGGTTAGCAAAGGCATGCACTCAGCGTAAGGATTACATTTGCCAAAACAAGTCCTTCGCAAGAAGGCAACCGTCCTAGCCCTTGGCTGATAAGGGAGTCCGTGACGTAAAACCGGAACGCTTATATATATATATATATATATATATATATATATATATATATATATATATATATATATATATATATATATATATATATATATATATATATATATATATATATATATATATATATATATATATATATATATATATATATATATATATATATATATATATATATATATATATATATATATATATATATATATATATATATATATATATATATATATATATATATATATATATATATATATATATATATATATATATATATATATATATATATATATATATATATATATATATATATATATATATATATATATATATATATATATATATATATATATATATATATATATATATATATATATATATATATATATATATATATATATATATATATATATATATATATATATATATATATATATATATATATATATATATATATATATATGTATACAGTAATCCCTCGCTATTTCGCAGTTCACCTATCGCGGATTCAGAGCATTGCGGATTTTTCTTCTTTTTTTTGGGGGGGGGATTTTTTTTTTTTTCACTAGGATGAGCCAAAAAATTATGAAATAAAAAATCCTTTATCAGGCTGTAAAGAGAAACAGAGATGAAGAGTGTAATGACTTGTCAGATGAGAAGGGATTATAATAGATGTGTAATGAATTTCCAGCTCTCTGTAAATTATTAAAGTAAATATACCTCTGCATTACTTTCATGATGTCTATTCCAATAATTCTCCTTAGATATTATTATTATTATTATTATTATTATTATTATTATTATTATTATTATTATTATTATTATTGGTGACAATAATTTTCCTTCGATGATGATTGTTGAGATTATTATTATTATTATTATTATTATTAAATATTATTATTATTATTATTATTATTATTATTATTATTATTATTATTATTAAAGGCTCATCATTGTTTGTACATCTGTTGGTTTATTTACTTTAATAACTGTGTACAGTGCCCCTCCCTAGTTTTCTGGGACAAAGAGAGCGTGGGGGGTTGGGTAGAATAGAATGTTGGAGAGAGAGAGAGAGAGAGAGAGAGAGAGAGAGAGAGAGAGAGAGAGAGAGAGAGAGAGAGAGAGAGAGAGAGAGAGAGAGAGAGAGATCTTTAATTAACTCTTGTTCATTCAACCAAAACTACATTATTTATTGTAAAAATAATGGTTTAATTACAAATTCGTAATAATAATAATGACGTAGGGATTTTCCTTCCTACGTTATATATTTATAATTATGGTAGCGTGGTTGGTGAAAGACATCTTCTTTCTATATTTCTTTATTCTTATTTTAACATCTATGTACTCAGAGCTCCTATTACTACAGTTTCTGTCACGACTAATTCCTGAGTCCCACCCCAGAAAGGGGGAGGCTAACTCAGCTGTACTGTGTTAACTCTGCTGCTGGCAAGGCCCGGTCTCTAACTCAACTCACTGTGCCTGCCCTGGGTGGTTCTTGAAATACCCCAAGGGCAGGGGCGTGTCTTGACATCCAGTCCTGCAAATCAACTCCAGGTTCGAAGTGGAGTCCCGCCTATAAGGGGAGGGGCTATTCCAACGAGCCTATTGCAAAGGAGTGGGTGGTAATCGCCTATTGCCATTGGGTATCTCCCCCGGGCATGTACTTCACATTTAGGACAAGTGTTTCTGTGTGGTATGGGGAATAAAGGACTGGTTTATATCTCACACCCTCTTGAGATATTTGAACGCCAGATGCCGAGTCCCACGGGACCAGCTATATATCTTACCATAGGCCTCATCCTATTACACACTGGAGAGAGTGTTTAATGTTTCCTTTGACACCTAGCCAAAAGTCCTACGACATCCCTCCCCACTACACTGAAATATCTCTTATTTCAGTTTCATCATCCTAAACTAACATTTGTTTACAATAAAAACGGGGCCGAATTATTTAAGTTATCATCTAAGAAATCCTATTTCTATGAACTCTAAACAAATTACACAAACATAACATATATATAGTACTTCTACAGACAACTAGAGCATGCAGAGTCTATTTCCTTGTGGGAAATCTTTAACACAAACATATTCTTATATTTAACAAAAGTAACCTTAATCACTATGATTTCAGTGTGTAACTAATAACAAAAATAAATTAAGATCAAAAGTCAGTTTAGATCATAACATTACTTTATCTACTTCTCTTTTTTCTTCAAAAGACAAAATTTGGTTTGTTACAGTAAAAATATAAATCATGTAAAACATTAGCAAACAAATTAAGTAGAGTATTAGCATGTATAAACATGTAAAATGCAATAGACCATAACATCAATAGTAATTCCTATAAGAAACCTTATCTTATAATTTCTACTCCTATTGTTACTATGGGCATTAATTTATTTTAAAATTTGGCCTTAAAAACTACTCCTGAAACAAAACATGTTTTACTGTGTGTAAAGTCAAAACATTTACTATTTCAATATGCAATTACTATTCAGAGACCAATTAATATAAAAACTTAATGAACCTAAAGATTAAATCATAATTCAAACAAGAATAATACTAAAGCAAAACTGTGATAACATCTAAGCAAAACACTGATATTATTCAAGCAGAAAAGCAACTTATTACTCTTAGTGCAAATCATACAATTTATCAATGGCACTTATTCAAAACTATATCTAAGGGAGACTCTGAGTTTTCGCTTAAAATTATCTTAAAGCTAGTAAAACAAAAAAAAATAAAAATAAAAAAAATATTTTGTCTTTTAGCACAGTGGACAAAGACGGTGGGGACATTTTCTTTCCCATTTTTTCAGTTCTAATACGGGGGTAATTTTAATTAACTAATAAGGGATTTTTAAATACCCTTCTTTCTCTCTTCACTAAAGTTTGGACATGTATAGGGATTATTTTTCTTTCTGTTTGAATCCCATCAACGCGTTTACGTGGCTTCTAAAGGTATTATTAAAATATTTTAAAATATTTCTGTGTTTCTTTTCCTCTCTTTTCACTACAGTTATGACATGTATGGGGATTTCCTTGTTTCTGGGATTTCATCAAGATTACATGGTTTTTTTTTTTAAAGTAGTTTAAAACTTTTATTTCTTTCCTTCCCTTGCTCATGAATTCTTGCTAGGCGCGATTCCACGGTTTCTCTCTGGAATTTCGTTTTTTTCATTTACATGGCCTTTTAGAGTGTTTTTTTAGGACTTTGTTTTCTCTGTCTAGGACGACTTTTATTTTCTCTGTCTAGGACGACTTTTGTTTTCTCTGTCTCTTGCTCATGAATTCTTGCTAGGCGCGATTCCACGGTTTCTCTCTGGGATTTCATTTTTTCACTCCCCCGCCGTCCTTGCTGCAGGCCCAGGTTTGTTACCATATCTCCTTTACTCGGATAGGCAAGACAAAAAGGAAGGATTCGGCACCTTTCTAATCCTTCCAGCCTGGCTTCCTCGTCCCGCCCTCGGCCGATCTTGACTAAGACCACCACGCAGGAGACCTGCAACGTCACAGCGATTCTCTTCCGTACGGCCATCCACACGTACCTTCGAAGCAGATCTCGGGATGAAAATTTGAACCTCTGTCACTACTACAGTTGTAAGAAAGGTTCCCTATGACTTCAGGGTACCAACAATGGCCATACGTTGGTAATCGAGGCTATACTTTGCCTCCCCTGCAACTGCAAGTGATTGCAATCTCTATTCAATGGGCACTAGGGACTTGTCTGAGCGGACAAAATCTAAAGACTTTTAGAACTTGCAGGTCGGGGCTGCCTAGGAATAGGGTGGTAATGGAAGGTATGTGTCTACACAACTAGATTATTATTCCAAGATACTTAGGGCTTAGCTGAGAAACTGCTACATAGCATACTTTACTATAGACATCAAAAAGAATAATCACTGAATACTGAGAAAAGCCACTAAAGAAACATTCTTATTAGCGGTGGCTACAGTAACATCAAGTATGAATTCAGATAAAAGATACAAATCATCAAGTTACTGCTGATTTCATTTCAAAAATAATAATTAGCAACAGGCCATTGAGAGATAGCAACAATATCAGTCAACATAATAACATTACTAATAATCATGATCAAAATAAGAATAATAAACAATAAAAATAAGTATACTAAATCAGAAATATCAATATATATACAATGGAGACTGGCATTCAGAAGTAAGAACAGAGTTCTATACTTATACTTCATAGTAATGCTCATTCTAACACAGTCTCTTTTAATATTTAAATTCCTGCTGTCATAATCAATGTATATATATAGAGCATAAGTGGCAACTCGCTGGCTCCACAATTTGTCAATGGGAGTTCTATCTATTCTCTAAACAGTTGCGACATGTGGCACAAACATTTATGCAAATGGCGGTACTACCGATGTCTTATCAGTATTTATGCAATAACAGCATGCAACAATCTATTGACTGCAATGAAATGTAGGCACAATTATCGCCTAGCTTCGCTGGAAAAAAACACACACAAAAAAAAATCAAAGACAGCAACGTTCTTTTGGCATTGAACGGAGCCTCTGTCAGGCTCAGAGTCGAGTGAAAGGTAGGAGAGAGAGAGAGAGAGAGAGAGAGAGAGAGAGAGAGAGAGAGAGAGAGAGAGAGAGAGAGAGAGAGAGAGAGAGAGAGAGAGAGAGTCAAAGTCAAAGTCAAAGTCAAAAACTTTATTCCATCAAAAATGGCTATTACATGATAATTAATCTAATTACAAATTGCAATGTAAAATGTCAAAATAAAACTAATGAAATTTGCAAAGCACAAAATCACAAAATTTACACATGATAATTAATCTAATTACAAATTACAATGTAAAATGTCAAAATAAAACTAATGAAATTTGCAAAGCACAAAATCAAAAAATTTACACATTAAAATATGCATACATACACTTCGTTTACCCAATGGGAGGATAATAATGAGACTAAAATCACTTATTAAGTAGGTGATTTAAAAGATGAGATTTAAGTGAGGGTAATGTTTGGCAGCTTCTTAAGTTTGCGGGTAAAGAGTTCCAAAGTCTCGGGCCTATTACATTTAAGGCTCTTGCCCCAATATCAGTGGAAGTTCTGGGCACGTAAAAAGAATTCTGATATCTGGTGTTGACGTTATTGATACGCACTTGATTAACTGTTGGCAATGAGAAGAGCCATTCCGGTAATATTCCATGATTTATTTTAAAAACTAAAAGACAGATATTATATATGAACTTCATGTCCATCCTTAGCCAACCCAATCTCTCAAAGAGGGGAGTCACGTGATCATGTTTGTGCACCCCCCCTATGGCAACTCTTGCAGCAAAATTCTGGAGCCTTTTCACTCGTAACATCTGGGTCTTAGTCGTGGAACCCCAAACACTTAGACAGTAGTTGAGAATACTTAAAATCAATGTTTGTACTACAATTACCCTACAATCAGGCTCGAATCTTTCATAGACTCTGTTCAAGTAAATAAGGGTCCCGTTCACTTTTTTATGTAGTTCATCGATATGAAAATTAAATGTCATGGTACTGTCCATAATAACTCCTAGATTTTTAACCTTATTGGATGGGAAGAGAGAGAGAGAGAGAGAGAGAGAGAGAGAGAGAGAGAGAGAGAGAGAGAGAGAGAGAGAGGGGGGGGGGGGCTGGGCGACCATGAAATACGTTGCGGTTCCCACTCACAAGTCAGCTGAGATGGGCCTCTGTCCTTTTACTTGTACTGAAAAAAATAAAAAATTGTCGCAGAGTATCTCTAATAATAAAATAAATAAACTAATGAACGTGAACAAACGTTAGCAATGACTATCGATAGAGTCTTACGTTTATTGTCAGCGGCTATTCTCATTTCCTCATTAACAAAAACAAAAGCAAAAAGAACTTAGTGTACAACTGCAGAACTGTCGAAGCATAAATCCATTCCTTTCTGTTTAATCTTGATAAGGACTTTACTGTAACAGCATACACATCCTCGTCTATAATGACAATTCTTTTCTTGCTATAAATCAGAGGGTTGAGTCGGAGCGCACCCACTCTGATGAAATTAAAACAAAAGATTAAAATCATATGTGACACTATCTTTACTACTATCAACAAAAGTACAAATATCTTTTTCTTAACAGACGTCTTATAATGACTTAAATATCATTAGTTTTAAATTTAAAACTCAGCAAATAATCTCTAATAATCTCAATTATCTTTAATTAACTCAATTGTAATCTAAAATTCATGAAAATGATAGGGATTAACCATAGTTATCTCTAGATAATCTTTTCCAAAACTCTTTAAATAAGATTTTAAAGATTTCTTCAATACAAAAAGAACTATATAACAAAAACGGGTATCAAAGAATATAAAAAGTCTATCTCTGTGTATGCAATAATAAAAACAAAAATTATATTTCATTAGCAACAGTAAAGAATGCATTTTGCTTAAGTTTCAAATTCTCGTACGGAGTTGTACATGGACAATTCAAACATAAAATATATATATTCTTTTACTATCTCGAATTTGACTTATAACTGCTCTGTCTGTTTGCTTTTACGGGGGTGCGCATGTGGGCGCTGTTTTCTCCCCTGTTCTTTTGGCTTCTGGATAAACTTCTGCTCTCTCAAATACGGGATACAGCTGTGTAACATTCTTGTTGTCATTTCGTGTCAGCTCTCACTCTTTCTTTATGACCAAGCTGAAATAATTTTGATAAAACATTATCATGGCTAAAACTCGCAAAGTTTTATTTTATCAATCTAACATATCTCTTCAGACAAATAATGTATATACTGCAGCTAGCAAAGACAATAAAGAATCATTCATAGATTCACGTCCTTTATCACGTAACATCTATCTTGGAATCTCTCGGAAATCGAATAATAATCTCAATGGCGGAGTAGGGGACAAAACAAAAAAAATAAAACAAACTTGGCATTTCAACCATATCTGGGCAGGTGGAGAATTACTTTCTCAAACATATCCCTCACTAGATATTGCAACAGCGCATCACCTCCCATAAATACACTCTGATATGGCATGCAGAAGGACCTGGCGGAGCAGGGGAACGATCCTCGCAGACTCCCCAATCATGCTTCCTAACGGTGCTTTCCGCGATTTCACCCCCTAGAGCAACCCCCCCCATTATACCCCCAGTCATTCATACTCATTCGCTATCACATTCGCTATATCACTTTCAAGACAATCATCCCCTTTCTGTAAAATTCCCTTTTATTTACAACGTTGGTTTCCCTTTTCCTTATCTCTCTGAAGGAGAGTAACGGTGAAATCTCGGCTGAGCCGTGCGGTCACAGACTTCCTCACCAGTCCTAGGTCCCATTCTAACGAACAAACAAACATTCTACTCCCTTGAAGCTACGTTTGGGTGACACTGAAAAACCTTCCCTATTCTAGGACAGCACAAATTACTCTAATTTACTCTTACTTTCACCTGCATAGCGTGAAATTAAAAACTCATCTCTAACTAATATCACGAAATTTCTTATTCTTCAAAAAAACATGCCACACACGTATCGTAATATTAATTCCCCATCATCATAACACAAAAAGAACGATCTGTCATTTATGTCTTTCTTTCGCTAAAACATTCCTCCCGTGGAGAAAAAACAAACAAAAAAAAAGAAAAAAACTTAAAAACAGGCGCAATCTTAACACTCTATTTCTTACGCTTTAAGAAATTTATATAAAAATGATTTTACACGTACTTTAAAATATCAAAGCTCAGTACAATTACTACATATTTATAATAACGAGGTTGGGAGATCGATCGGTCACTTCCGCATTCCTTTCTCGAAAATCACACGTGTTCTAAGTAAAACCTTAAAAGCAGATTCAAGTATATTACTCACTATAATTCTTACACTTAAGAAATTAATATACTGTAATAGTGATTTCACGTGCATTAAATTTGTCAATTAAAAAATCGATACATTCGCGTTCTTAAAATTCAATCTAAGCATTAATACAAATAAATGGAACGCACTTCCAACGAAATTTCTTTACATTACTCAAATTATAACAAAAAACGGAGTTTATTACTGCTTATAGCTATTAGTACAAATTATCCATGTTAGTAATGGGTACAGAAATTCTACTTTTATCAACTTATTAGGCGCCACACCCCTCATAGGCGGGTTGGCTGAGTCAAAGCATAACTACAAGATAAAATGGCGGCGTCCACCGACCTCAATTTCTTTTACTAATTGTCCCATTACTCACTGGATACAGATCACAAGTACTTAGCTATTTTAAGGAGGTGGTCCTGAAGAACTTCATGGCAGAAGGCAAGGAAGGAGGGGGTTTTCCTTTCTGGGCGCTGGAGGTTCCCGTCCAATTCTCTATCTCTCGAGTAAAATCGACGAATCGCCATCTTTTTGGTCGGATCCGGCAACTTATACTTCTTGTAATGGGCATTTTCACTCAATGCCCCGGTCACACTTTGGCTCAGTGCGACGGTGACTTCCATGAATACTTTCGTTGATACTTTTACTGCTGGGGAGGGGCCTTGCCAATACGGAGGCGGGGGAGAGTGGCTGGATCTCATAATATGATACTGTAAGTGAAGGGGGAGCTCTGACTTTCTCGGTGTCACTCTCTCACTGCTGGTAAGCGTCTTGAAGTTTCTTCACTTGTACTTTTCTTCCATAGATGCTATATATTTTTTTCTTCTATTTTTTTTTCTTCTTTCTCTTCGGTAAAGTGTCGGCGTGGATTGATCCCGAGCTGTCCACCACTGACGTAGGGATTTTCCTTCCTACGTTATATATTTATAATTATGGTAGCGTGGTTGGTGAAAGA
Organism: Halocaridina rubra; assembly: GCA_037179515.1. NCBI lineage: Eukaryota > Metazoa > Arthropoda > Malacostraca > Decapoda > Atyidae > Halocaridina > Halocaridina rubra. The sequence continues at coordinate 94,699 of JAXCGZ010019061.1, forward strand.
CATCTTCTTTCTATATTTCTTTATTCTTATTTTAACATCTATGTACTCAGAGCTCCTATTACTACAGTTCCTGTCACGACTAATTCCTGAGTCCCACCCCAGAAAGGGGGAGGCTAACTCAGCTGTACTGTGTTAACTCTGCTGCTGGCAAGGCCCGGTCTCTTAACTCAACTCACTGTGCCTGCCCTGGGTGGTTCTTGAAATACCCCAAGGGCAGGGGCGTGTCTTGACATCCAGTCCTGCAAATCAACTCCAGGTTCGAAGTGGAGTCCCGCCTATAAGGGGAGGGGCTATTCCAACGAGCCTATTGCAAAGGAGTGGGTGGTAATCGCCTATTGCCATTGGGTATCTCCCCCGGGCATGTACTTCACATTTAGGACAAGTGTTTCTGTGTGGTATGGGGAATAAAGGACTGGTTTATATCTCACACCCTCTTGAGATATTTGAACGCCAGATGCCGAGTCCCACGGGACCAGCTATATATCTTACCATAGGCCTCATCCTATTACACACTGGAGAGAGTGTTTAATGTTTCCTTTGACACCTAGCCAAAAGTCCTACGACAATAATAATAATAATAGTAATCTCCACAATCATCATCAAAGGAAAATTGTTGCCAATAATAATAATAATAATAATAATAATAATAATAATAATAATAATGATAATAATAATAAGATCTAAGGAGAATTATTGGAATAGACATCATGAAAGTAATGCAGAGGTATATTAAAACCCAGCAGAGAGCTGGATATTCATTACACATCTTTTATAATCCCTTCACATCTGACAGGTCATTACGCTCTCCATCTCTGTTTCTCTTTACAGCCTGATAAAGGCTGTTTTATTTTATAATTTTTGACCCGTCTTGGTGTCATAATTATCTTTAAAAAAAAATTTATTTTTTATTTTTTATTTAATTATTTTTTTAGGTGTTCCTACTTTGCGGAAATTCACCTATTGGGCCGGTCCCGGAACTGAACCCCCGCGATAAACGAGGGATTACTGTATATATATATATATATATATATATATATATATATATATATATATATATATATATATATATATATATATATATATATATATATATATATATATATATATATATAGTAAGGAAGCCCATCAGTGAAACAAAACTTATAAAACAATGCTATATTTCGGATCCGAAATATAGCATTGTTTTATAAGTTTTGTTTCACTGATGGGCTTCCTTACTATTTAGTGCTGTATGCTAACAGTTTGTACTGTGGTGGTGGGCACAACATCAAAGAATAGCCCCAATGTATTCCTTGCGTGTCGTAAGAGGCGACTAAAAGTGGACAGGGCGAGGGGACTGGGAATCCCCCCCTTGTATTAACCTCCTGCAAGACGTCAAAGAAGGGGAGTAGAGGGGAGAATAACTTCTCCCCAAATTCTAGATGTGAGATTGGATATATGCTTGGTAGGAGGAGGATGGATGTATTGGCATTGTGTGAGACGAAGATTAAAGGAAAAGGAGAAGTGGCATTTGGTGATGTGACAGGTAGGGTGTCTGGGGTTGAAAGGGGGAGAGCGAGAGAAGGTGAGGCATTATTGCTGAGTGAGTGGATGGTAAATAAGGTAGTGGAATGGAAAGAAGTGACATCTAGACTGATGTGGGTGAGGGCTAGGATTGGTAGGGAATATTGGGCTTTTGTTAGTGTGTATGGGCCAGGATGTGAGAGAAGTGAGGAAGAGCGGGATGAATTCTGGAATTAGTTAACTAGGTGTGTGGATGGTCTGAGTAGAAGGAACTATGTAGTTGTGTTGGGTGACTTGAATGCCAGAGTGGGTGATTGAGAGGTAGAAGGTGTTGTAGGAAAGAATGGGGTACCAGGTGGGAATGAGAGTGATGAGAGACTGGTAGATATGTTTGTGGAGCAAGAGTTGGTGATAGGTAATAGCTTTTCCAAGAAGAAATTAATAAATAAGTATACATGGAAGAGAGTGGCAAATGGAAGAGTGAAAGAAAGAGCATTGATGGATTATGTGTTGGTAGCAAAGAGCATGATTGGTAGAGTGAAAGATGTGCATGCATTTAGGGGTGTGGCTGCTGGGATGTCTGATCATTTTTTGGTTGAAGTAAAAGTGGTAGTAGCAAAAGAGTGGGGAAATAGAGTGGGGGATGTAGAAGAGAAATGGTGAAGGTGGAAGAGTAGAAAAAGCCAGAGAAGAGACAGGAATATCAGGATAGGTTGAAAGTGGCATATGGCAGGGTGAAAGGAAGAGAAGTTGGGGAGTTAGAGGAGGAAAGGGGGTTGAAGAAAGAATGTTTGTGGGACGTGCAAGTGATGTGTGTGGAAAGAGGTTTGTTGGAGGTGGCATGAGGAGGGGCAGCGAGTGGTGGAATGAAGGGGTGAAAATGAAGGTGGAAGAGAAAAAGAGGGCTTTTGAGGAATGGCTGCAGTGCAACAGTAGGGAGAAGTATGAAAGATATAGGGAGAAAAATGTGGAAACCAAGCGGAAGGTAGAGGAAGAGAAGAGGTTGGCAAATGTTAGGTGGGGACAGGATTTTAGTATGTCATATCAGGAGAATAAAAAGAAGATTTGGAAAGAAGTGAAGAGAGTAAGGAAGGTTGGATCGAGGATGGAAGAGACAGTGAAAGATGTGAATGAACAGATGTTAAGAGGGAACGATGCAAGAAAAAGATGGGCAGAATATTTTGAGTGCTTGCTGAATGTTGAGGAAGATAGAGAGGCAGCTATAGTGGCAGTGGGGGGTGTTCAAGTGCCAGTAATAGGAGACGAAAATGAGAGAGAGATTACAAGAGAGGAAGTGAAAAGAGCATTGTAGAAGCAAAAGCAGGTAAAGCACCTGGAATGGATGGTGTGAGAGCGGAGATGTTGAAAGAAGGGGGCGTGACTGCATTGGAATGGTTATTGAGAGTGTTTAATATATGCTTTATGTTGTCAATGGTGCCAGTGGAATGGGTGATTGCTTATATATTGCCCCTGTGCAAAGGTAAGGGAGATGTGTATGAATGCAGTAATTTTAGGGGTATAAGTTTGTTGAGTGTGGTAGGAAAAGTGTATGGTAGGAGACTGGTTAATAGGATTAGGGATAAGACAGAAAATGTGATCGCAGAAGTGCAGAGTGGTTTTAGGAGAGGCAAAGGTTGTATAGATCAGATTTTTATAGTTTGGCAGTTATGTGAGAAATATTTAGCAAAGGGTAAGGATGTGTATTTTGTATTTTTGGATCTGGAGGATACGTATGATAGAGTTGATAGAGAAGCAGTGTGGAATGTTTTGAGGTTATATGGAATTAATGGTAAATTGTTGCATGCAGTGAAGAGTTTGTATGAGGGAAGTAGAGCTTGTGTTAGGGTAGGGAATGAAGTGAGTGAGTGGTTTCCAGTGAGTGTGGGACTGAGACAGAGTTGTGTGGTGTCACCATAGCTGTTCAATTTGTATATTGATGGAGTTGTTAGAGAGGTGAATGAGCGAGTGCGTGGTCGAGGTTTGAGAATGGTAGATGGGGATGATAACGAGTTGGTGCTGAATCAGTTGCTGTTTGCAGATGATACTGTGGTTGTGGCAGATTCATAGGAGAAGCTGTGTCAGTTAGTGTCAGAATTTGGAATGGTGTGTGAGAGAAGGAAGTTGCGAGTGAATGTGGGAAAGAGTAAGGTTATGAGGTGTACAAGAAATGAGGATGGTGTTGGATTGAATGTTGTGTTGAAAGGAGAGAGACTTGAGGAAGTTGATCAGTTTAAGTATTTAAGCTCGGTTATAGCTGCAAATGGTGGAGTAGAAGCAGATGTGTGTCACAGAGTGAATGAAGGATGTAAAGTGTTGGGTGCGTTGAAAGGAGTGATGAAGAATAGAGGGTTGGAAATGAATGTTAAGAAAGTTTTGTATGAGAAAGTGGTTGTGCCAACTGTGATGTATGGATCAGAGTTATGGGGTATGAAAGTAAGTGAGAGACGGAAACTAAATGTGTTTGAGATGAAATGCCTGAGGAGTATGATTGATGTATATCGGTTGGATAGGGTTAGGAATGAAGTGGTGAGAGCAAGAACGGGTGTGAGGAGAAAATTTGCAGGCAGAGTAGATATGAATGTTCCTAAATGGTTTGACCATGTGGAAAGGATGGATGATGAAAGACTGCTGAAAAAGGTGATCAAGGCGAGAGTTGATGGGAGACAATGCTAGAGGGAGGCTTAGATTTGGGTGGATGGATGGAGTAAGGGGAGCCCTGAATGATTGGAGGATGGGTGTGAGAGAAGCAAGTGAGCGTGCTAGGAATAGGAATGAGTGGCGAGCGATTGTGACGCAGCTCTGATGGGCATCTGCTGTTACCACGTGGCTGCATCTTGCAGAGGTAGCCTTGTGGTAGGGGCAGTAGGGGAGTTTGTAGTTATGAAGCAACACAGGTTGTGGAAGAGCCGGGAGGATGGGCTGTGGCACTCCAGCAGTGCCATCTGAATGGTCGCTAGCTCCCTCGTCATTGCCCATAGAGCGAAGTAATCCCTTTATTGTTTTCTTTTTTTGATGTCAGCTACCCCCCAATTAAAGGGGGAAACAGCCAAGGTATATATATATATATATATATATATATATATATATATATATATATATATATATATATATATATATATATATATATATATATATATATATATATATTATATATATATTATATATATATTATATATATATTATATATATATTATATATATATATATATATATATATATATATATATATATATATATATATATATATATATATATATATATATATATATATATATATATATATATATATATATATATATATATATATATATATATATATATGTATATATATATATATATATATGCTCAACTATATATATATATATATATATATATATATATATATATATATATATATATATATATATATATATATATATATATATATATATATATATATATATATATATATATATATATATATATATATATATATATATATATATATATATATATATATATATATATATATATATATATATATATATATATATATACAGTGTTACCCCGGTTATTCGCGCTTCTTGGTTCGCGTTCTCACTCTATCGCGGTTTTTTTTTGGGATAAATTTTTATTTTATTTTATGGGTATACGCAAAAATATTAAAATATTGAAAAAAAACGTTTTCAGTATTTTCATTTTTTTTTAAATTTACGTTGTGTGCTGTTATTTATAATGTAAAGGGTGTTTTTTTAACAGTGCAGGGAGGGTTTATACAGTTCGTAAACGAAAAAATAATTGTAAATGAGTATGTTTGTCATGTCATCATCACCTCATTCATGGTAATTTTATCTATCACTTTCATAAAAATTTACGTTGCTTGCTGTTATTTATAATTTAAAGGGTGTTTTTTTAACAGTGCAGGGAGGGTTTATACAGTTCTTAAACGAAAAAATAATTGTAAATGAGTATGTATGTCACGTCATTATCACCTCATTCACCGTAATTTTATCTATCACTTTCATAAAAATTTACGTTGCTTGCTGTTATTTATAATGTAAAGGGTGTTTTTTTAACAGTGCAGGGAGGGTTTATACAGTACGTAAATGAAAAAATAATTGTAAATGAGTATGTATGTCACGTCATTATCACCTCATTCACCGTAATTTTATCTATCACTTTCATAAAAATTTACGTTGCTTGCTGTTATTTATAATGTAAAGGGTGTTTTTTTTAACAGTGCAGGGAGGGTTTATACAGTACGTAAACGAAAAAATAATTGTAAATGAGTATGTATGTCACGTCATTATGACCTCGTTCACCGTAATTTTATCTATCACTTTCATAAAAATTTACATTGCTTGCTGTTATTTATAATGTAAAGGGTGTTTCTTTAACAGTGCAGGGAGGGTTTATACAGTACGTAAACGAAAAAATAATTGTAAATGAGTATGTATGTCACGTCATTATCACCTCATTCACTGTAATTTAATCTATCACTTTCATAGAAATTTACGTTGCTTGCTGTTATTTATAATGTAAAGGGTGTTTTTTTAACAGTGCAGGGAGGGTTTATACAGTACGTAAACAAAAAAATAATTGTAAATGAGTATGTATGTCACGTCATTATCACCTCATTCACCGTAATTTTATCTTTCACTTTCATAAAAATTTACGTTGCTTGCTGTTATTTATAATGTAAAGGGTGTTTTTTAACAGTGCAGGGAGGGTTTATACAGTACGTAAACGAAAAAATAATTGTAAATGAGCATGTATGTCACGTCATTATCACCTCATTCACCGTAATTTTATCTATCACTTTCATAAAAATTTACGTTGCTTGCTGTTATTTATAATGAAAAGGGTGTTTTTTTAACAGTGCAGGGAGGGTTTATACAGTACGTAAACGAAAAAATAATTGTAAATGAGTATGTATGTCACGTCATTATCACCTCATTCACCGTAATTTTATCTATCACTCTCATAAAAATTTACGTTGCTTGCTGTTATTTATAATGTAAAGGGTGTTTTTTCAACAGTGCAGGGAGGGTTTATACAGTACATAAACGAAAAAATAATTGTAAATTAGTATGTATGTCACGTCATCATCACATTCACGGTAAGTTTTCCTATCACTTTCATAATAATTTACGTTGCTTGCTGTTATCTATAATGTTAAGGGTGTTTTTTTTAACAGTGCAGGGAGGGTTTATACAGTACGTAAACGAAAAAATAGTTGTAAATGATATGTATGTCATGTCATTATCATCTCATTCACTGTAATTTTATCTATCACTTTCATAAACATTTACGTTGCTTGCTGTTATTTATAATGTAAAGGGTGTTTTTTTAACAGTGCAGGGAGGGTTTATACAGTACGTAAATGAAAAAATAATTGTAAATGAGTATGTATGTCACGTCATTATCACCTCATTCGCCGTAATTTTATCTATCACTTTCATAAAAATTTACGTTGCTTGCTGTTATTTATAATGTAAAGGGTGTTATTTTTAACAGTGCAGGGAGGGTTTATACAGTACGTAAACGAAAAAATAATTGTAAATGAGTATGTATGTCACGTCATTATGACCTCGTTCACCGTAATTTTATCTATCACTTTCATAAAAATTTACGTTGCTTGCTGTTATTTATAATGTAAAGGGTGTTTCTTTAACAGTGCAGGGAGGGTTTATACAGTACGTAAACGAAAAAATAATTGTAAATGAGTATGTATGTCACGTCATTATCACCTCATTCACTGTAATTTAATCTATCACTTTCATAGAAATTTACGTTGCTTGCTGTTATTTATAATGTAAAGGGTGTTTTTTTAACAGTGCAGGGAGGGTTTATACAGTACGTAAACAAAAAAATAATTGTAAATGAGTATGTATGTCACGTCATTATCACCTCATTCACCGTAATTTTATCTATCACTTTCATAAAAATTTACGTTGCTTGCTGTTATTTATAATGTAAAGGGTGTTTTTTAACAGTGCAGGGAGGGTTTATACAGTACGTAAACGAAAAAATAATTGTAAATGAGCATGTATGTCACGTCATTATCACCTCATTCACCGTAATTTTATCTATCACTCATAAAAATTTACGTTGCTTGCTGTTATTTATAATGAAAAGGGTGTTTTTTTAACAGTGCAGGGAGGGTTTATACAGTACGTAAACGAAAAATAATTGTAAATGAGTATGTATGTCACGTCATTATCACCTCATTCACCGTAATTTTATCTATCACTTTCATAAAAATTTACGTTGCTTGCTGTTATTTATAATGTAAAGGGTGTTTTTTCAACAGTGCAGGGAGGGTTTATACAGTACATAAACGAAAAAATAATTGTAAATTAGTATGTATGTGACGTCATCATCACATTCACGGTAAGTTTTCCTATCACTTTCATAATAATTTACGTTGCTTGCTGTTATCTATAATGTTAAGGGTGTTTTTTTTAACAGTGCAGGGAGGGTTTATACAGTACGTAAACGAAAAAATAGTTGTAAATGATATGTATGTCATGTCATTATCACCTCATTCACTGTAAGTTTATCTATCACTTTCATAAAAATTTACGTTGCTTGCTGTTATTTATAATGTAAAGGGTGTTTTTTTAACAGTGCAGGGAGGGTTTATACAGTGTAAACGTAAAAATATATTAAAATATCTATGTACATACAGGCGGATCCTACTTCGCGGATTTCCTGGTTTGCGGCGGGTCCCGGAACCGAACTACCGCGATAAGTGAGGCAACACTGTATATATATATATATATATATATATATATATATATATATATATATATATATATATATATATATATATATATATATATATATATATATATATATATATATATATATATATATATATATATATATATATATATATATATATATATATATATATATATATATATATATATATATATATATATATATATATATATATATATATATATATATATATATATATATATATATATATATATATATATATATATATATATATATATATATATATATATTTATATATATATGCTCAACCATAATATATATATATATATATATATATATATATATATATATATATATATATATATATATATATATATATATATATATATATATATATATATATATATATATATATATATATATATATATATATATATATATATATATATATATATATATATATATATATATATATATATATATATATATATATATATATATTGTATATATATATATATATATATATATATATATATATATATATATATATATATATATATATATATATGTATGTATGTATGTATGTATGTATGTATGTATGTATGTATGTATGTATGTATGTATGTATGTATGTATGTATGTATGTATGTATGTATGTATGTATGTATGTATGTATGTATGTATGTATGTATGTATGTATGTATGTATGTATGTATGTATGTATGTATGTATGTATGTATGTATGTATGTATGTATGTATGTATGTATGTATGTATGTATGTATGTATGTATGTATGTATGTATGTATGTATGTATGTATGTATGTATGTATGTATGTATGTATGTATGTATGCATGCATGCATACATCCATATATATATTTAGTGCTCCGTCGTTTATCACGGGGGTTCGGTTCCGGGACTGGTCGCGCGACAGGTGAAAAACCGCGAGGTAGGATCACAATACATACATAGGTAATTTACATTCATTTTTACCTTTTTTCTGTATAAACCCTCCCTGCACTGTTAACAAACCACCCTTTACTTTATTAATGACAGCGTGCAAACATAAATTTATATGAAAGTGATAGGTAAACTTCCCGTGAATGAGGTGATGATGAAGTGCATATACTCATATACATAGACATTTTACATTTACTTTTACCTTCACTGTATAAACCCTCCCTGCACTGTTAACAAACCACCCTTTACTTTATTAATAACAGCATGCAAGCGTAAATTTAAATGAACAAGATAGGTAAACTTACCATGAATGAGGTGATGATGACGTGTACATACTCCAGAGGAAATTATTTCACAGCCAATGACAGCTTTACGGCTGCTTTTTGGGAGAGAAGAACATGGTATTGGGGAGTTGCTGTTGCTGTTTCTTCTTTTGTTGGAAGATGGTCTTGTAAGGAGTCATGGCATCGTCGATAAGATTGCAGATGGTCGCTGAATGAACCATATTATCGTCATGTGCCTGCGACAGTTGTTGGACTGCTTTCACATGTTCATACATGGCTGCCAGACGTTCGAGTGTAAGGCCAGGTTCTTCAATTTCTTCGTGTGTTTCCTCAAGTTCTTCCTCTTCTTCGCTCGCTGATTTTGTCGTTTCCTCTAAGTCTTCATCAGTCAAAGGCTGCGAGTGGCAGTCGATCAGTACATTTACGTCTTTGTGAGTCATATCTTTAAAGCCTTCTCCTCCTAGAAATGCAGCCAACTTCACAGCTTTCGCAACTACCGAGTTATGGACTTCGTCAGGAGCGAATCCCTTTTAGTCGTAGATGACTTCGGGCCACAATTTCTTCCAGCTGGCATTGATTGTGGCCGGCTTCATCTCTTTGATTGTATTCTGACTAGTTTGAAGGCATGTAGCAATCGTGTAGTTACGTCAGTACGTCTTCAGTGCGAATTCTTTGTCTGCATCCATGGATTCAACCAGGTTCGCCTGGGCATTTCGTGTGTAGAGGGCCTTGAACGCATGAATAACTCCTTGATCCATAGGCTGAATCAGTGATGTCGTATTCAGTGGCAGGAACTCTACTTGAACACCGCCATATTCGAGATCAGTTGCGTGGCCACCAGCATTATCCATCAAAAGGACTTCAAATTCAAGGCCCTTCTTTGCAAGATAAACTTTGACCTGAGGGATAAATCATTGGTGAAACCAGTCTGATGTGAGGCTTTTTGTGATCCAGGCCTTAGGGTTATGCATCCAATACACTGGCAGCAGATTCATGTTCTTATTCTTCAAAGCCCTAGGGTTCTTTGATTTGTAGATAAGCCCGAGCTCTAACATGAAGCCCGCAGCATTCCCGCACATGACGAGGTTAACGCTGTGTTTGTGAGCTTTAAATCCCAGAGCTTTAGCTTTTTCCTTGAAGAGATTAGTGCGAGACGGCATTCTCTTCCAAAATAAGCCAGTCTCATCCATGTTAAAAACTTGACCAGGAGCATATTTGCCTTCTCGATGATTTTCTTGAAGTTGTTGTTCACCACTGCAGTATCTGCAGAGGCAGCTTCGCCATGTACCAAAACGCTCTTTAGGCCATAGCGTTTTTGAAATTTGGCAAACCTTCCCTTGCTTGCAACGGACGATTGTTTCCACGATGGAAAATTGCTGAAGGGTCCTGGTTGTGGGTCGTCGATATCTTCTTCTCTCTCCTCCTCCTCACGGTCACCACTGTTGTCGTCAGGTTCGTTTGCATTGAATGTCTCGTACAGCTTCTTCGCCTTTGTTTGTATGATACTGGTGTCTAAGCTGATATTCCTCTTCCTGCAATCAGCAATCCACAGGGCCAATGCAGATTCCATGCGCACGATTATCTTATTGCGGGGTGTTGCGACCCTCTTTGCTGTTTTACTAAAAGATATAGTCGCTGTTTTCCTGATATTTGCCTCGTCCTTCTTGATATATCGAACAGTAGATTCGTTGCTGCCGAAATGGCTGCTGACATCCGAGAACCTTCTTCCTTCCTTCAGCATATCTAACAGATTTTCCTTTTCTGGTATGGTCAACATCTTCCTTTGCTGCTTAGGCTTACTACCAGAAGAGGTAGAAGATGAAGGACACTTGGGAGGCATTGCAGAGGTTGAAAAACGAAGTTTCACAAAATTACAAGCACAACGTATTAAGAAGCACAACGCGAACGGCGCACACGTGAGTAGACTAAACGGATGAGGCGAGACAATGGAATATGCTGGGAGAATCAAGCTTCAATCAAAAAGCCAATTAAATACCATGATACAGAACATACAGAAAAACAGTTCTGTGATATGTCGTTTCCCACCCCTTCAGCCAATAGCATCCCATGAACTATCTCACGTAGGTGCGACCTTTTGCATTTTTCAAGACGCCAATACAGTGTACGCTATCGTACAATATTTTACATGGTGCAGTACTGTGAGTTACATGTTTAAATATATGTTTTTTACAATTTTTTACTGTTTTATTATTCTTAGGCTAGGAAATACTTTTTTTATCAATAAAATTATGAAAATACTGGAAATTTTAATATGTATTAGCTCATAACTACCACCAGACACGCCTGGTGGTAGTAATGGTTCTGCTCTTAACCTTGCATCTCCCAGTAGATCTGCTTCTTTCACATTTCACTATTTTAACATTCGAGGGCTGAACTCTAATCTTTCGTCTGTGGAACAGCACTCGGGCACTATCCTCCCTAACCTCCTCCTCCTATCTGAAACCCAGCTGTCTATACATGCTTCCACTGACCCATTCCGTATATCTCACTATAATCAGTATACTCGTTTTCATTCCAAAGGTGGGGTCTGTGCTTACTGCAACATTAACACTCCTACTGCGAGGCTCATGGACCTTGAATCTCCTGACTTTGATGTTCTCTGGCTAAAAGTCTATCTCTCCACTACCACTATCATCCTTTGCTTCTGTTCTCCAAACTCCACCGAGTTTGTGTCTTTCTTTGAATATCTCTCCTCGTGCCATGAGTCCTTGCTATCTTCTCACCCACATGCCGAAGTTCTCTACATTGGAGACTTCAATGTACACCACAGTGAGTGGCTTCATTCTTCTCACACTGATGTGGGAGGAAGCGAGGCCCTTGCTTTCTCTATTACTCACGATCTGGAGCAAATTATCAAACATCCTACTCGCGTTGCTGATCGTCACGAACATGCTGCAAACACTCTTGACCTATTTTTTACTCCTAACCCTTCAAACTACTCTTATTCTGTGCTTTCCCCTCTTGGTAAATCTGACCACTCTATGATCTCAGTCTCTTCCATTTTCGCTCCCCCACCACCAATCCCTCCTACTCAGCGCCGCCTTTGGCACTTTGAGCGTACCCAACGTGAAAATTTGCGTATGTTTCTCTTTGACTTCCCATGGGATGACTACTGCTTTCGGCCCCGCAACCCTGATCAGGTAGCTCTAAAAGTTGCCGAGATCATGACCGCGGGAATGGAGGCGTACATCCCCTCTTCTACAGAAACTTTCTCTCCCCATAAACCTTGGTTTGACCGTGCCTGCTCCATGGCTATCCAGACTAGGAATCAGGCTCACCGATCTTACCTTGCCTCTCCTTCCGATTTAACTCGCTCTGCTTTTATTATAGCTAGGAATCGCTGTACTGCTCAGATTCGAAGGTCTAAGGCTTCCTTTATAAGAAGGAAAGTTGATGACCTTAACTCCTCTCCCACTGACAAATGCCTCTGGTCCTTAGCCAAAAACCTCTCGAAAAACTTCTGTAACTCAAGCTTTCCCCCTCTCATTCGTTCTGATGGTTCTATAGCTTGCTCTCCCACTGACAAAGCCACTCTATTTGGCTCTCATTTTTCTGCCAACTCTTCTATCAATGATTCCAGCGCACCTGTTCCTCAGTCTTTTCCCCTCTCTAACCCTATGCCCTCCCTTATCCTTTCTTCACGCAAAGTTCATAAGGTTCTTCGCTCGCTAAAGACGAACAAGGCATCTGGTCCCGATGGTATCCCTGCAAGGTTCCTTAAGGAGTTTGCAGATGAACTGGCTCCCGTGCTTTGTCGTCTTTTTCGCCTCATTCTGTCAACCAGTATCTATCCTTCATCTTGGAAGCATGCTCTAGTTCAACCTGTTCCTAAGAAGGGCGACCGCTCTATTCCTTCTAACTACCGACCTATTGCCCTAACCTCCTCTATTGCTAAAGTTTTCGAAACTTTGCTCAATGCTCACTTCTTGAAACGCCTTGAATCCAACTCACTTATCTCCGATCACCAGTACGGCTTCCGCAAGGCAAGATCCACTGGTGATATCCTGTCCTATCTTATTCATGTATGGTCATCTTCTCTGAGGAACTATGGGGAATCCTTTGTCGTCGCCCTTGATATCTCTAAGGCTTTTGACAGAGTCTGGCACAAGGCTCTGTTGGCCAAACTCCCTGCCTATGGCTTTACCCCTTCTTTCTGTTCTCTGATTTCCAGTTTTCTTACTGACCGTTCTATATCTGTAGTTGTTGATGGCGCGACATCTAGCCCTTTCTCTGTTACCAGTGGTGTTCCACAGGGCTCTGTTCTTTCACCTACTCTCTTCCTTCTCTTCATCAATGATCTTCTACAATCCCCATCTTCCTCTCTTCTTCATGCCTTTGCCGATGATTCTACCCTTCACTTTTCCTCTGCCTTTTCTTCACAACCTTCATCTGTTACTCGTAATCAATCTCGTATCACTCTTTCTTCTACTCTTAACTCCGATTTGCAGAGAGTATCTGAATGGGGCACTCAAAATTTAGTTAAATTCAATGCCTCCAAGACACAGTTTCTGGCTATCTCTTTATCTTCTTCTCCTCCTGATAACCCTGTTGTCTTCGAAACTAATGAAATTTACCCTCTTAACTCTATCAACATATTAGGAATCCATATAGCCTCTAATTTGTCTTGGAGGAATCACATAATCCAAATTTCTAAATCTTCATCCAAAAAATTGGGGGTTTTGTTTCGTTTTCGTCATTACTTTTCCTCATTGCAGTTACTTAAAATTTACAAAGGTCTTATCCGCCCCTGCTTAGAATACTGCTCACACATCTGGGGTGCTTCTTCCTTTACTTATCTTCTTGATAGGGTTGAATCTAAGGCAGTCAGACTCATTAATGATCCTTCTCTTACTTCTAACCTGGATTCTCTCTCTCTTCGCCGTAAGGTATCTTCCCTTTCGCTTTTCTATCGCTACTACTTCCATCGCTGCTCTGATGAGTTGGCGAGTTGCATCCCTCCTCCACTGCCGAGGCCGCGTAACACTCGCCAAGCGGCCTCATCTCACAGGTACTGTGTGGAGATTTGTAGCTCGCGGATTGGTCGGTGCAGCGACTGCTTCTTCCCATCTACCTCCAGACTCTGGAACTCTCTTCCTCCTTCTGTCTTTCCTAATTCTTATGACCTTTCATCCTTCAAAAAGCAGATCTATCGTCATCTCAGAGCCTAGTCCTCCATATCTCTGGGTCCTCTGTACTTTGACTGTTTTTTTCTGTCTGTCGTTTTGCTTTGTGCAACATTACCTCATCTCTGCCTTGCCCTTAACCTTTTTCTTTTCGTTCGTCTTGGTATTTTATCGTGGCCGGGCCTATATTGATGAGGGCAGTTTCTGCCTGTCCCGGTGTCACTCTTTTTATTAAAAAAAAGAGAGAGAGAGAGAGAGAGAGAGAGAGAGAGAGAGAGAGAGAGAGAGAGAGAGAGAGAGAGAGAGAGAGAGAGAGAGAGAGAGAGAGAGAGGTGCGACCCTTTTCGTTTTCTGAAACGCCGATTCTGGTATCGTATATTACATCGTGCAATACTGTGAGTTACATGTTAAAATTTGTTTTTTACTATTTTTTACTGTTTTATTATTCTTAGGCTAGGAAATACTGTACTTTTTTTTTCAATTAGATAAAGAAAATACTGGAAATTTTAATATGTGCTAACTCGCGTAGGTGCGACCCTTTTGCATTTTCTGAAACACTGATACCGGTATCGTACTTTCTGTGGTGCAGAGTTAAATGTTTAAATTTATATTTTTTACTATTTTTTTACTGTTTTATTATTCTTAGGCTGGGATATACTTTTTTTTTTAAATCAATAAAATAAAAAAAAAATTTTCAATAAAATTATGAAAATACTGAAAATTTTAATATATTAATATTTTAATATTCTCGCATATACCCAGAAAAAAAAAAGCTCCAAAAAAACGCAATGCACGGAATTCGTGAAAGGTGAACCGCGATATAGCGAGGGTTCACTATATATATATATATATATATATATATATATATATATATATATATATATATATATATATATATATATATATATATATATATATATATATATATATATATATATATATATATATATATACTGCCCAACTTACAAAGGAGTTTAGATACAAAAAAAGAAGTACTGCACAGTACTGTACATTCATATGCAGTACTGTACAATACTTAGGCTATAGACACTTAACTACTACATAAAACAAAGTATGCAGTATTAAAGAATTGTAATGAAGTAGTTATAATATAATAAAAATGCAGTACAATACACATTAAATTTGCCTTGGACTTGAATGAGATTCCTGATTGCCTTGATTGCCTTGATACTTGTATATTACAATATCCTTTGCTGTATAGCGTCTTGATGTCATCTTATGCTCTGGTTCATATGCATCAGTGGAAGCTCTGTTATAATTGCGACTGCAAACGTATGACTGTGAAGCACGCTGGCCAAAGGTGATAGTGTTAATGAATATTCCTTATAAAATGAAATCATATTGCTTTAATATAGTATGTTTATTTTTCAGAGTAGCCTTGGTGTCCATGCATCTGCACAGGCCATTATTCACTTTGGCAAGATTGCACGCAAGCATAACTTGAGCAATGTGTGTTTGGAATCCCTTTCCAGAATCCACACTATCCCATCCGTGCATGTACTGGATTGCTTCCAGAAAATCCGGCAACAAGTGAAATGCTACCATCAGATGGCCACTGCCACTCAAATGGGCAAGAATGAATTGCAAGGAGTAAGATTTTGTTAGATTTTTTATATCTGTGCATAAAGCATTTTTCCAATGGGGTAAAATGTTTTGCAACGATCAAAGAAAAGAAACCTGTATGTTAATAAAAATGAAACCTATTTTCCTCTTGAATAGTAAGCATATGCTCACTGTTGCATTTATGCTCACTTTATACAGAGAATAAGGTCAAGTCATTGCCAGTAGTAAGTTCGATAATCAGATCTCAGGTATGTCAAATTTTTATTATTATCATTATTATTATTATTATTTTTTTTTTTTATGAGTGTAACTTTAGGACAGGCAGGGTTGACTGGATGGCCTCAACAAATAGGGAGGAAAACTATAATAGAATATAAAAGCCATTTTTATATTTGATTGCAAGCATTTGCTCACAATAACATTTAGGTTCCCTTTGTAAAGTAAGCAAGCTTAAAACAAAGCTTTATCAAAGACAGGCCCTCTGTTTATTGTTAGGAATATTAATATTTGAGAAGCTTTGCAAAGGCCACAGTATTGGAAATAGAAGTAGTAAATCTTATGTTTCTGTAGATAAAGCTCCATAATTTGTTCATAGATATTAAAATTGAAATGAGTCTCTCTCTCTCTCTCTCTCTATATGTTAATGATTTACCTCAATTTATAAGAGATTGCCTACTTGTTATGTATGCTGATGACACCCAGATTATGCTTACTGGTGACATTGATAGAATTCCTGAAATCTTAAAAAGGGCTGAAGATATATTAAACTGTGCCAAAAGTTATTTTAACAGTAATGGTCTTTTACTGAACGAAAATAAAACTAAATTCGTTATTTTTGGATCAAATCAATACCTGTCCCGCATTCCTGAGAACATCAGTATAAATTTCAACAATGTTTCACTCTTCCCATCTAATAAGGTTAAAAATCTAGGAGTTATTATGGACAGTACCATGACATTTAATTTTCATATCGATGAACTACATAAAAAAGTGAACGGGACCCTTATTTACTTGAACAGAGTCTATGAAAGATTCGAGCCTGATTGTAGGGTAATTGTAGTACAAACATTGATTTTAAGTATTCTCAACTACTGTCTAAGTGTTTGGGGTTCCACGACTAAGACCCAGATGTTACGAGTGAAAAGGCTCCAGAATTTTGCTGCAAGAGTTGCCATAGGGGGGGTGCATAAACATGATCACGTGACTCCCCTCTTTGAGAGATTGGGTTGGCTAAGGATGGACATGAAGTTCATATATAATATCTGTCTTTTAGTTTTTAAAATAAATCATGGAATATTACCGGAATGGCTCTTCTCATTGCCAACAGTTAATCAAGTGCGTATCAATAACGTCAACACCAGATATCAGAATTCTTTTTACGTGCCCAGAACTTCCACTGATATTGGGGCAAGAGCCTTAAATGTAATAGGCCCGAGACTTTGGAACTCTTTACCCGCAAACTTAAGAAGTTGCCAAACATTACCCTCACTTAAATCTCATCTTTTAAATCACCTACTTAATAAGTGATTTTAGTCTCATTATTATCCTCCCATTGGGTAAACGAAGTGTATGTATGCATATTTTAATGTGTAAATTTTTTGATTTTGTGCTTTGCAAATTTCATTAGTTTTATTTTGACATTTTACATTGTAATTTGTAATTAGATTAATTATCAT
>JAXCGZ010019062.1:0-35000 GCA_037179515.1 Halocaridina rubra
TTGTCACTCCCATATCTTGTCACTACGGTGGTCACCACTTTATAGTTCAATGTAACTGAATATCAAGATTACCACAATATCATTTAAGGTAATAAAATAGGCCAAAGTCATAATTATAAAGCAATTTTTATGTATCGAAAATGAACAGACCAAAATATCACACACTAGACGAAAAAGGCGGCAATACAGAGTCAGTGTTGCCATAAAAACAGAAAACCAAAACAATGTACAGTTCGTTATGACAAAAAGAAGCAAAATTAAGTGATCACTTTACAACAACAACAAAAAATTATTAATAAATAAAGTTAAAATATATATATCAATTAATAAATACATTAATATATAAATAAAGAAGACATATATCATACCACTACAACACTCCAAATAAAGAAAGAAAATACACTATGCCACTACAACCTCTAGTTCTAGAGCCAGCCGTATCAAAATATCGATCCCTATCCACTCTATCATAACCATGAAGGAATTTAAAGACTGTCACCATATCCCCCCTCAATCTTCTAGCGTCGAGTGATGGTAAGTCTAATTCCCTCAGCCTCTCTTCAAAACTGTGATTGCGTATTACTGGCACCAGTTTCGTGGCATGTCTTTGAACTTTCTCAAGCTTAGCTATGTGCTTTTTCAAGTGTGGATTCCAAAAGGGGGCTGCATATTCGTGTTTTGGCCTCACATAGGTTACATAAATATTTCTGAACATTTCCTTGTCCATGTGCCTGAAGGCTACCCTTACATTTGATAAGAATGCATATGCTGTCCTTACTATGCCATTTATATGTATTTCTGGAAACAAATCTGCTAGTATGTTTACTCCTAGATCTCTCTCATTTTCTGTCTCTTAAAGTTGTACTCCAGCCACCGAGTAGTCAAGCTTGGGCCTCCTTGCACTTGTACCCATTCTCATTACCTTACATTTTGAAGTATTGAAGTTCATTAGCCACTTTTCTGACCACTCATGCAGACTATTTAGATCCTCCTGAAGTTCTCTACCATTGTTCTCGTTTCTTACTTTCTTCACAATCTTTGCATCATCTGCAAACATATTCATGAATGAATTTACAGACTCTGGTAGGTACTTACCTAATTGTGTTTACGGGAAAGAGCCCAAAGCTCGTATCTTCCCGTCTCCTCATCGGTTCCATTTTATACTTAGTGATACTTATCATACCTGTCTTTAAAACTATGGATTGAGATAGCATTAACTACCTCCTCGCTTAGCCAATTCCAATTATCAACTACTCTTACACTGAAAAAGTATTTCCTTACATCCTGCAAAGAAGTTTTCTTACGAAGCTTCTAACTATGACCTCTAGTTCTATAGCCAGCCGTATCAAAATATCGATCCCTATCCACTCTATCATAACCATGAAGGAATTTAAAGACTGTCACCATATCCCCCCTCAATCTTCTAGCGTCGAGTGATGGTAAGTCTAATTCCCTCAGCCTCTCTTCAAAACTGTGATTGCGTATTACTGGCACCAGTTTCGTGGCATGTCTTTGAACTTTCTCAAGCTTAGCTATGTGCTTTTTCAAGTGTGGATTCCAAAAGGGGGCTGCATATTCGTGTTTTGGCCTCACATAGGTTACATAAATATTTCTGAACATTTCCTTGTCCATGTGCCTGAAGGCTACCCTTACATTTGATAAGAATGCATATGCTGTCCTTACTATGCCATTTATATGTATTTCTGGAAACAAATCTGCTAGTATGTTTACTCCTAGATCTCTCTCATTTTCTGTCTCTTAAAGTTGTACTCCAGCCACCGAGTAGTCAAGCTTGGGCCTCCTTGCACTTGTACCCATTCTCATTACCTTACATTTTGAAGTATTGAAGTTCATTAGCCACTTTTCTGACCACTCATGCAGACTATTTAGATCCTCCTGAAGTTCTCTACCATTGTTCTCGTTTCTTACTTTCTTCACAATCTTTGCATCATCTGCAAACATATTCATGAATGAATTTACAGACTCTGGTAGGTACTTACCTAATTGTGTTTACGGGAAAGAGCCCAAAGCTCGTATCTTCCCGTCTCCTCATCGGTTCCATTTTATACTTAGTGATACTTATCATACCTGTCTTTAAAACTATGGATTGAGATAGCATTAACTACCTCCTCGCTTAGCCAATTCCAATTATCAACTACTCTTACACTGAAAAAGTATTTCCTTACATCCTGCAAAGAAGTTTTCTTACGAAGCTTCTAACTATGACCTCTAGTTCTATAGCCAGCCGTATCAAAATATCGATCCCTATCCACTCTATCATAACCATGAAGGAATTTAAAGACTGTCACCATATCCCCCCTCAATCTTCTAGCGTCGAGTGATGGTAAGTCTAATTCCCTCAGCCTCTCTTCAAAACTGTGATTGCGTATTACTGGCACCAGTTTCGTGGCATGTCTTTGAACTTTCTCAAGCTTAGCTATGTGCTTTTTCAAGTGTGGATTCCAAAAGGGGGCTGCATATTCGTGTTTTGGCCTCACATAGGTTACATAAATATTTCTGAACATTTCCTTGTCCATGTGCCTGAAGGCTACCCTTACATTTGATAAGAATGCATATGCTGTCCTTACTATGCCATTTATATGTATTTCTGGAAACAAATCTGCTAGTATGTTTACTCCTAGATCTCTCTCATTTTCTGTCTCTTAAAGTTGTACTCCAGCCACCGAGTAGTCAAGCTTGGGCCTCCTTGCACTTGTACCCATTCTCATTACCTTACATTTTGAAGTATTGAAGTTCATTAGCCACTTTTCTGACCACTCATGCAGACTATTTAGATCCTCCTGAAGTTCTCTACCATTGTTCTCGTTTCTTACTTTCTTCACAATCTTTGCATCATCTGCAAACATATTCATGAATGAATTTACAGACTCTGGTAGGTACTTACCTAATTGTGTTTACGGGAAAGAGCCCAAAGCTCGTATCTTCCCGTCTCCTCATCGGTTCCATTTTATACTTAGTGATACTTATCATACCTGTCTTTAAAACTATGGATTGAGATAGCATTAACTACCTCCTCGCTTAGCCAATTCCAATTATCAACTACTCTTACACTGAAAAAGTATTTCCTTACATCCTGCAAAGAAGTTTTCTTACGAAGCTTCTAACTATGACCTCTAGTTCTAGAGCCAGCCGTATCAAAATATCGATCCCTATCCACTCTATCATAACCATGAAGGAATTTAAAGACTGTCACCATATCCCCCCTCAATCTTCTAGCGTCGAGTGATGGTAAGTCTAATTCCCTCAGCCTCTCTTCAAAACTGTGATTGCGTATTACTGGCACCAGTTTCGTGGCATGTCTTTGAACTTTCTCAAGCTTAGCTATGTGCTTTTTCAAGTGTGGATTCCAAAAGGGGGCTGCATATTCGTGTTTTGGCCTCACATAGGTTACATAAATATTTCTGAACATTTCCTTGTCCATGTGCCTGAAGGCTACCCTTACATTTGATAAGAATGCATATGCTGTCCTTACTATGCCATTTATATGTATTTCTGGAGACAAATAACCAACCCAGCAATAGGCTGCAAAACAATGAAGAAAACAGAAAAGACAAAATAGCAGCAGTCTCTATTCTAAACATTCCATCAAAGTCCTCTCCCCCACAGCCACAGTTGCCCAATAATGCAAGTGCAAGGGTTACAGCTCAAATATATATTCGCATTCCTGGCAACTCCTTTGAGGTAGAGATACGTTATGCATTGACAAATCAAGGCATTCCTTCTGAAGAAGTCTTGATTAAGGAGCTTTCTCGCGAACCAAACTGGGTTTCCTTCGCAATAACGATATCGAAAGGATTTGAATATGTGCCTTACAAACTGAATCAATGGCCTACAGGCACAATTGTCCAGCCATTTCGTGGGGGCAAACAATGGACACAACCTGGGTATCCTACAAAATATCCCAAACTACAGTCATACCAAAATAAACAGCAAAGAGCTAATGAAACAATCCCTTATACGCGAGACTACAGAAAGAGACACGATACAAACCTCTCTTATCGCCGTCCACGCACAAGAGACTTCTCCTGGAGTGATGGCTCTTACAACCCTAGACACTCACCTAGGCATACAAACTTTGGGAAGGCCCGATCATACCACGGCACGTACTCAAACCAGCGTTACACATCCAACGGCAGGTACAGACACCAGGATCCATGGGCTAACCCCAGAACACTCTACAATGATGAATTCCCAGCAGAATCACACAGTCAAAAATACAACTATGACTATGGATACCACCCCAATGAAACATGGTAAGAATGTAACAGTAATACATGTGAACGCTCAGTCCCTGCTTGCTCATTTTGAGGAAATAATAATGCTAACAAAAGACTATAACATAGACATCCTCTGTGTAAGTGAAACTTGGCTTCCTCCTACAACTGAAAATAAATATGTGAATATCCCAGAGTTTAAAATATTTCGCAATGACCATTACCGAGGGGGTGGGGTTTGTATTTATGTTAGAAATTATCTTAGTGCATCAGAAATAACCACAGGTTTAGAAAAAACTGAGGAGCTCGAAGATTTATGGATCACTGTGCAGTATCAGAAACTTCCATCTTTCATTGTAGGGTGTGTTTACCGTCACCCTAAAGCACCTACCAGTTCATTCAATCATCTGCTAGAAACATTCAGAAATATCTGTGTGCGTCATAAACCCATATACATACTTGGTGATTTTAATGATGACTTGCTCTCAGCAGATAACAAAATGAAAAGGGTGATCAACACTGTGAAGTTAACACAAATAGTGACAAAACCGACCCGCATAACCCCTAATTCTAGGACTCTTATAGATCTGATAATAACAAATAAAGTGGAAAGTATACCCTATTGGGACGTAGTTCCCTGCCCAATTGCAGACCACGAGCTGAACATTGCTATGCTAAACATAAACAAGCCCAAAAGGAAGCCTCTCCTCAAGACATTCCGGTGTCTAAAAAATTACTTCCCTGATATCTTTTGTGAAACATTAATCAACAACACAAATGCACTTAATAGAATTAAATACACAGATAACGTCGATTTGCAGGTTGAGATTTTAACAAAAGTCTTCCTTGAATGCTTAGATAGTTGTGCACCCATTGTAACAAGAAAAATAACCCGCCCCTCAGCCCCCTGGCTAACTAATGACATCAAAGAGGCAATGCAAATCAGAAATCAAATACAAAAAGAGCTAAAAATGAATAGATATGATATGACTCTCCGAGAACGTTTTAAAACAGAAAAGAAACGTGTCAGATCTCTCATCAGTGTAAGTAAAAAAGACTTTTACAAAAAACAATTTAATGACTCTAGACATGATACAGCAGCAACATGGAAAGTGATAAGAAGCATAATACCAAATGAAAAGAGTACCTCAGAAAGTTATGAAAATATTACGGAGTTGAAAGACAAAGCAGATAACTTTAATAACTATTTTGCTAACGTTAGCAAAATACATATGAAAAAACTCAAGAAAACATCAACTCAGTGCATATGAGTAAGTGCTTAAATGACAATTCTTCCAATGAAAACACAAGAGAGTACTTCAAGATAAATCCTATCGATTGTGCTACCCTAATTCTTACCATAAAGAGCCAAAGAAACTCTGGCTCTTATGGTTCAGATGGTATACCATTTCAGTTCATCAAAGATGCTCTACCCATGATTGCATCCTATATTCTAACTATTATGAACACTTCCATTGTTACTAAAAAGTTTCCTAACTCTTGGAAAATATCACATGTAATACCTCTGCATAAAAAGGGGGACAGAAAAGATGTGACAAACTATCGTCCCATTTCTCTGCTACCCATTTTCTCTAAAATATTAGAAAAAATTGTTGCATGCCAACTTATGTCATATTTAGAATCAAATAGACTATTAACGATTAACCAATATGGTTTCAGACCAATACTCTCGACGGAAACTGCACTGCTTAAAGTTACGAATAGTATATATAATAATATAGATATGAAAAAAATATCTTTGCTGGTATTATTAGACTTATCAAAAGCCTTCGACAGTGTAAACCATGAAATTCTTTTAAGTAAATGTATTAACTTAAATATTGATCCAAACTGGTTTAGCGAGTATCTATCTAATCGTAAACAGTCCATACGTCTTAACAACATTATCTCTGTGCCAAAAAATGTATCATTTGGTATTCCACAGGGATCAGTACTTGGTCCTATCCTCTTCTCCATTTACGTAAATGATCTATCTTCTTTCATTTCTGACTGTCTAGTCGTACAATATGCAGATGACACTCAACTACTCCTTAGTGGTGATATTAATAATCTCCCAGAGCTAACTTTAAGAGCAGAAAACACTCTGTCAAAAATTAAAACATATTTCCAAGAAATTGGGCTGTTAATTAACGAAAGTAAAACACAGTGCATATTTATTGGTTCAAGGTTCCACATAGCACAAATTCCAGAAAACACAACAATTAATTTTTGCGACAATATTATCACACCTAGCAAAACAGTCAAAAACCTAGGAATTCACTTTGATAACCACATGTTGTTTGATTCCCACATAGATAAAGTATGCAAAAAGGTTACAGGAAAATTAATGTACTTATCACGTATAAAAGACAATTTTGAGACTACCACTCGAAAAACTGTTGTTGAATCTCTAGCCCTAAGTCACATTAATTACTGCACAACTGTTTGGGGAGCTACCACTAAGACTCAGATAAACATAATACAGAAAATTATTAATTTTGCAGCTCGAGTTGCCCTGGGAGGAATAAGAAAATATGACCACATCACACCAGTTCTCAATAAACTTGGGTGGCTGCTGGCAGAAAATAAGGTCGCTTATGCTATTTATGTTTCTGTATTCAAAATTTTGGACCATCATTATCCTAGCTGGCTATTTGATTTAAAAACAGTCAGGGATATAAGGGGAACCAACACAAGACAGAGCAGTGAGCTCTTTATTCACAGAACAAACACAGAAGCAGGTTCAAAGATGATCACTATCAAAGGGCCAACACTCTGGAATAATATTCCAGAGCATCTTAAAAATGCATCCTCCTTCACAGCTTTCAAAGGCAAACTATATAGTTTTCTTTTGGACAAATAGTTGCTGCTCATTAAGAACTAATTATTCTCATTGTAAGGAAATAAATATGGAAATGATGCCGATAATAACGATCCTGTATCTAGTGCCATACTTACTACTTTATTATTAACATTATTGTTAACATTTTTATTACAGCATTATTATTTTCTATGAAAGCTACATTTAATTGAACTATATGTCTAACCCTCTTATTTATTAGTTTAATTATATGTCTACTTATAAGTTACTATTAATGTTGAATAACCATTGTACAAAATGGAAATAAATGTTTGTTTGTTTGTTTGTTTTGTTTGTTAGTATGTTTACTCCTAGATCTCTCTCATTTTCTGTCTTAAAGTTGTACTCCAGCCACCGAGTAGTCAAGCTTGGGCCTCCTTGCACTTGTACCCATTCTCATTACCTTACATTTTAAAGTATTGAAGTTCATTAGCCACTTTTCTGACCACTCATGCAGACTATTTAGATCCTCCTGAAGTTCTCTACCATTGTTCTCGTTTCTTACTTTCTTCACAATCTTTGCATCATCTGCAAACATATTCATGAATGAATTTACAGACTCTGGTAGGTACTTACCTAATTGTGTTTACGGGAAAGAGCCCAAAGCTCGTAAATTCCCGTCTCCTCATCGGTTCTATTTTATACTTAGTGATACTTATCATACCTGTCTTTAAAACAATGGATTGAGATAGCATTAACTACCTCCTCGCTTAGCCAATTCCAATTATCAACTACTCTTACACTGAAAAAGTATTTTCTTACATCCTGCAAAGAAGTTTTCTTACGAAGCTTCAAACTATGACCTCTAGTTCTAGAGCCAGCCATATCAAAATATCGAACCCTATCCACTCTCTCATGACCATGAAGGAATTTAAAGACTGTCACCATATCCCCCCTCAATCTTCTAGCTTCGAGTGATGGTAAGTCTAATTCCCTCAGCCTCTCATCATAACTGAGATTGCGTATTTCTGGCACCAGTTTCGTGGCATGTCTTTTAACTTTTTCAAGCTTAGCTATGTGCTTTTTCAAGTGTGGATTCCAAAAGGGGGCTGCATATTCGAGTTTTGGCCTCACATAGGTTACATAAATATTTCTGAATATTTCCTTGTCCATGTGCCTGAAGGCTAACCTTACATTTGATAAGAATGTATATGCTGCCCTACTATGCCATTTATATGTACTTCTGGGGACAAATCTGCCAATATGTTTACTCCTAGATCTCTCTCATTTTCTGTCTCTTGAAGTTGTACTCCAGCCACCGAGTAGTCAAGCTTGGGCCTTCTTGCATTTGTACCCATTCTCATTACCTTACATTTTGAAGCACTGAATTTCATTAGCCACTTTTCTGACCACTCATGCAGACTATTTAGATCCTCCTGAAGTTCTCTACCATTGTTCTCATTTCCTACTTTCTTCACAATCTTTGCATCATCTGCAAATATATTCGTGAATGAATTTACAGACTCTGGTAGGTCATTTACATATACAAGGAACAAAAGTGGCCCTAAAACTGAACCCTGTGGAACCCCACTACTAACTCTTCTCCATTCAGACACTGAGTGTCTTACTCTAACCCTCTGTTCCCTTCCTTCTAAGTAAGTTTTTATCCATTCCAAGACATTTCCAACTATTCTAGCCATTGCTTGCAGCTTCCTAATATGTCTCCCATGTGGAACAGTGTCAACCACTTTCTGGAAGTATAGGAATATGCAATCTGCCCACCCCTCTCTTTCCTGTAAGATTCCTCTTACCTCATCATAAAATTCTAATAAGTTTGTTACTGTTGATCTATCTTCTCTGAAGCCATGTTGCCTCACTGACAAAAAGTTGAAGGATTCCAAGTGAATAGAGATATGTTTCTTTAGTAGTTTCTCCATAACTTTGCAAACAATGCTGGTTAAGGAAACTGGTCTATTGTTCAGAGCCGTATCCCTCCTTCCTTTTCTGAAGATAAGTATCACATTTGCTTGTTTCCAGCATCTTGGAATCTCCCCTGACTCCAGTGACTTTTTAAATATGATACTTAGTGCCACTGATATGAGTTTGCGCATTTTTAAGTACATAAGGGGATATGTCATCAGGTCCTGTAGCTTTATGAACATCTATAATCCATCAGCGCTTTGCATATCTCTGTGGCTGTAAGGTTGATGTTCTCTAATACCGGCCCTTGAGCTTCTATCTCTGCAATCTGAGGGGGTGGGGTATTTTCTACTGTAAATACTGACTGAAACTCCTTGTTCAATTCTATGCAGATCTCTTCATCCCTCTCAGTGATGCTTCCATCCGCTCTCTTTAAATTAAAACCTGTTCTTTTACCTTCAGTTTTCCTCTGATAAAGCTGTGGAAAAGCTTGGGATTTTCTTTAGCCTTCCTGGTGATGTCCCTCTCATAGTCTCTCTCTGCCTCTCTCCTTTTACTTAGGTAATAATTTCTTGCTCCTTTGTAGGTTGCCAATCATATATGTTTTTTCTCCTCCTATTCCTTTTCCATCATTTGTCTCTCCACTCCTTAGCTCTTTTACACTCATTACCAAACCATTTCTCACTGGCATGCATTTCACCTACTTTGGTGACAGGTATGCAGCAATCTACTATCTTCCCATATTTCTCACAAAAGATGTCATACATTTCTTATACAGATTTGTTGTAAAATAAGGTTCTCCAGTCAATAACTGCCAAAAGCTCATTCATTTTGATGTAATCTCCTTTCGGATAGTTCCTCCTCATGTCCTCAGTGCCACTACTCTCAGGCAGAATATCTTCAATGATATTCTCCATCAACAACACACAGTGGTCACCCTTTCCAATTGGTGGTTCATACTCAATTATTTCAATATCCAAAACATTATCTGTGAATACCAGATTAAGTAGTGATGGCTCATCCCCACCCCTTGCCCTCGTTGGTTCCATTACATGTTCTTCACAGCTTTATCAGAGGAAAACTGAAGGTAAAAGAACAGGTTTTAAGGCTAAAGAGTGCGGATAGAAGCATCACTGAGACGGATGAAGAGATCTGCAAAGAATTGAACAAGGAGTTTCAGTCAGTATTTACAGTAGAAAATACCCCACCCCCTCAGATTGCAGAGATAGAAGCTCAAGGGCCGGTATTAGAGAACATCAACCTTACAGCCACAGAGGTATGCAAAGCGTTGATGGAGTTAGATGTTCATAAAGCTACAGGTCCTGATGACATATCCCCTCATGTACTTAAAAAATGCGCAAACTCAATATCAGTGGCACTAAGTATCATATTTAAAAAGTCACTGGAGTCAGGGGAGATTCCAAGATGCTGGAAACAAGCAAATGTAATACCTATCTTCAAAAAGGAAAGGAGGGATACGGCTCTGAACTATATACCAGTTTCCTTAACCAGCATAGTTTGCAAAGTTATGGAGAAACTACTAAAGAAACATATCTCTCTTCACTTGAAATCCTTTAAATTTTTGTCAGTGAGGCAACATGGCTTCAGAGAAGGTAGATCAACAGTAACAAACTTATTAGAATTTTATGATGAGGTAAGCCGAATCTTACAGGAAAGAGAGGGCTGAGCAGATTGCATATTCCTAGACTTCAAGAAAACGTTTGACACTGTTCCACATGGGAGACTTATTAGGAAGCTGCAAGCAATGGCTAGAATAGGTGGAAATGTCTTTAAATGGATAAAAACTTACTTTGAAAGAAGGGAACAGAGGGTTAGAGTAAGACACTCTGTTTCTGAATGGAGAAGAGTTAGTAGTGGAGTTCCACAGGGTTCAGTCTTAGGGTCACTTTTGTTCCTTGTATATGTAAATGACCTACCAGAGTCTGAAAATTCATTCATGAATATGTTTGCAGATGATGCAAAGATTGTGAAGAAAGTAGGAAACGAGAACAATGGTCGAGAACTTGAGGAAGATCTAAATAGTCTACACGAGTGGTCAGAAAAGTGGCTAATGAACTTCAATACTTCAAAATGTAAGGTAATGAGAATGGGTACAAGTGCAAGAAGGCCCAAGCTTGACTACTCGGTGGCTGGAGTACAACTTCAAGAGACAGAAAATGAGAGAGATCTAGAAGTAAACATACTAGCAGATTTGTCTCCAGAAATACATATAAATGGTATAGTAAGGGCAGTATATGCATTCTTATCAATTGGAAGGGTAGCTCTCAGGCACATGGACAAGGAAATGTTCAGAAATATTTATGTAACCTATGTGAGGCCAAAACTCGAATATGCAGCCACCTTTTGGAATCCGCACTTTAAAGAGCACATAGCTATGCTTGAAAATGTTCAAAGACATGCCACGAAACTGGTGCCAGAAATGCGTAATCTCAGTTATGATAAGAGGCTGAGGGAATTAGACTTACCATCACTCGAAGCTAGAAGATTTAGGGGGGATATGGTGACAGTCTTTAAATTCCTAAGTGGTTATGATAGAGTGGATTAGGGATAGATATTTTAATATAGCAGGCTCTAGAACTAGAGGCCATAATTTGAAGCTTCGTAAGAAAACTTCTTTGCAGGATGTAAGGAAATACTTTTTCAGTGTAAGAGTAGTTGATAATTGGAATTCGCTAAGCGAGGAGGTAGTTAATGCCATCTAAATCAATAGTTTTAAGGATAGGTATGATAAGTATCACTAAGTACAAAATGGAACCGATGAGGACACGGGAAGATACGAGCTTTGGGCTCTTTCCCGTAAGCACAATTAGGCAATCACATACTATTACAGATTTTTGTTTATAGTCATAAATAGACATTTGCATATAATAAATAACCCATATTCCTGCTTTGTCCATAATTAGTCTTAAGTTTCTCCTTTTTTCAAAATTTCAAGCTCTTTATGAAGGTTATTTTAATTTAGTTAAAGCTATTATATAGTTTGCATGTTTGATATTACTAAACGTTCAGAATCTTATATATATGGTGACGGTTATAAAGTTATTCTCTGTTATGCAAAATACTGGTTTTGTTGGAAGAGAAGGATGAAGTCATTAATTAAGGATGTTAATCCAATCCACATCAGACTAAGCTATAGCCTATTCATTCAGACTTTGCCCTGGGCAGTGAAGAAGGGAGAAAAGTTCATTCCTACCTTATTTTCTCCACTTCTACTTTACAATAATTAGTCTCAGCTAGTTCGAGCTGTAGCAGGAAGGTGACTGAAGAATAATGATCCATAATAAACTTACAAATAGATTTCACTAGGATATTTTTTTTATTTTAAAAGAAGGCGGATGACTCTGCCATAGCAGGGAAGCAAAAAAAAAAAAAAAAATCCGCATTGATTGGTTCAAGGGACTTGTGACGTCAGAGTAGCTTAGGGTTGATTGGTTGTAGACAATGACGTCATAATAATTGTTTGTTCTTGTTTCTGATGGCTCCGTCTTCCAATATACTCTTCTGTATGTTAGATATTACTTACGGAAACCATTTGTAAGTTTATTATAGGTCATTAATCTTTAGTCACCTTCCTGCTACAGCTCAAATCAGTCGGGACTAATTATTGTAAAGTATTAGTGGAGAAAATAAGGTAGGAATGAACATTTCTCCCTTCTCCACTGCCCAAGATCCAAAAAACTTAGCACGAGGGTCTGCCCCTCTCTTTTTTCTCTCTTACTTTATTTAATTTTCGTGCTTTTCCCTCCAATTCCCTAATAGCCTTATTCCCCTCCCTTTTTTTCCCCTCCTATCCTATCCCATCCATCTTTCATCCGACTGCCCAGGGCAGAGGCTACAGTAATATCACAGTTTGAGAATTATCAAAGACCTACGGACTAGGGGAGTAATATATTCCATGTGTTTCAGAAGAAAGACTTTATTGGAGGACGAAATATGTCACTTGACTTTGCTCTATACCTTCCAATGGTTTAATCTACCTTCTTGAATGACCTTCAAATGAATTCTAACTTTCACTTCCAGAAAAAGTAAAAAGAAAAAGTCATTATTCCATGATAGAGGTTTCAACTGATAATGAGCACTATATAGCTAACTGTTCTACCAAGCTGGAACAGGTGATGAACTCTGTTAGAGTGCTCTAAAAGCGCTTGTCTTATTGCTGGAGGACATCCTCATGAATTCCATCTCTGAGGCAATATGAATGAAACAATAAAACTAGTTTCCTTTTCAGAATTTGATTTTAATTGAAGACAATCACTAACTTAGTGCTCAGAGTTTCCTTGCAGTGTGAAAATGAGTTATCTGGGTTCTTCAGCTGGTGCAGTGGAATTGTAATATCTCAAAGCAAAATGTAATGCATGCTAGACTGTTTCCTAAAGCGAAGATCAGAAATGGCCCCAAGAGATGAGCTAAGGACAGCGGTTTATCCAGAACATCATGAGTTACCTGGGGAAGTGAAGAGTATAAGTTACAGGATATAAATTGGTGACTTGGTAAACTTTAAAAAGCATAATTTTATGAACAATAATACTACTTTTTGACCCTATATAATAAGTCTACTTTAAACTTTGCACGAATGCATGAAAGCGTATATCAAACAACTGTACAGCAGCATTCTTTGTTGTTGGGTTCATATTTGCTAAACCAATATTGGAGGCGCTATGTATGATATTCAAAAAGCCGTTTGAATATGGGAGATTCTAAGATGCTGGAAACAAGCAAACGTGGTACCTATCTTTAAAAACGGGAGGAGAGATACAGCTCTACACAACAGGCCTGTTTTCTTGACCAATATAGCTTGCAAAGTTATGGAGAAACTACTAAGAAAGCGAATCTATTTTCACTTGGAATGCTTCATCTTTTTGTCAGTGAGACAACATGAGCTTCAAGAAGACAGATCAACAGTAACAAACTTGTTAGAGTTTTATTATGAGGTACAGTAAATCTTACAAGAAAGAATGGACTGGGTGAATTTCTTATTCTTATATTTCTAGAAGGCATTTAACACAGGCCCACACAGTAGAATTATTAAGACGCTGCAAGTAATGGCAAGAATGGATGGAAATATCTTGAAATATATAAAAATTTACTCAAAGGGAGGGGAACAGAGGGTTAGAGTAAGACACTCGGTGTCTGAATGGAGAAGAGTTAGTAGTGGGGTTCCACAGGGTTGAGTTTTAGGGTAACTTTTGTTCCTTGATTATGTAAATGACCTACCATTTTGTAAATTAATTCTTGACTATGTTTAGTGATGATGCAGATTGTTAAGAAAATAAAAGACGAGAACAATGGTGGAGACCTCCAGGAAGACCTAAATAGTCTGCATGAATGGTCAGAAAAGTGGCTAATTAAATTCAACACCTCAAAATGTAATGTAATAAGAATGGGTACAAGTGCGAGAAGGGCCAAGGTTGGGTACTCAATAGCAGGTGCAAAACTTCACGAGACAGAGAATGAGAGAGATACAAGATTAAACTTATTGACAGATATGTATCCGGAAATACATATAAATGACATAGTAAGAGCATCCTATGCTTTCTTAGCAAATGCAAGGGTAGCCTTCAGACACAGGGACAAGGAGATGTTAAGAAATATTTATGTAACCTATGAGAGGTAAAAATTTGAATATGCAGCGTCCTTTTGAAATCATCACTTGAAAATACATGTAAATAAGCTGGAAAAAGTTCAAAGAAATGCCACGACAGTGACGTCAAAAGTGCACAACCTCAGTTATGAGGACAGGCTAAATGAATTAGTCTTATCATTACTCGAAGCTAGAAGAAAGGGGGGGGGGGTTATGGCGACATTCTTTAAATTCCTTCATGGTTTCGACATAGTGGATAGGGCTCGATATTTAGATATGGCTGGCTCTAGAATTAGAGGTCACAATTTGAAGCTTAGTGAGAAAGCTTCTTTGTAGGATGTAATGAAATGCTTTTAAGTGTATAAATAGTTGATGATTGGAATTTACAAAACGAAGATGTAATTTATGATAACTGAATTGATGATTATAAGAACAAATAAGACAAGTATAATTGAGTATAAAAATGGAACTGACCTGGAGACGAGGTGTTATGGATATTAGGTTCTTTCCCATAAGCAAAAAGTAGGTGATTAAACAAACTTACCATCACTCGAAGCTAGAAGAGTGAGGGGGGATATGGTGACAGTCTTTAAATTCCTTCATGGTTATGATAGAGTGGATAGGGATCGATATTTTGATATGGCTGGCTCTAGAACTAGAGGTCATAGTTTGAAGCTTCGTAAGAAAACTTCTTTGCAGGATGTAAGGAAATACTTTTTCAGTGTAAGAGTAGTTGATAATTGGAATTCGCTAAGCGAGGAGGTAGTTAATGCTATCTCAATCCATAGTTTTAAGGACAGGTATGATAAGTATCACTAAGTCTAAAATGGAACCGATGAGGAGGCGGGAAGATACGAGCTTTGGGCTCTTTCCCGTAAACACAATTAGGTAATCACTATTAGGTAATCACACACACACACACACTCAAAACCTAAAGGAATTAGATGTTAATTCACTGCTCTCTTCTGAGAGAGACGAGATTGCTGCTTGGAATGTCCAGATTAAGGAAAATATTGAACAGTTCAGAAAAGAGTTCCAGGAGCTGAATATGGAAAATGATGCCATGAAAACTTCCTTTGCTGATGCACTAAAGGGGAATGTGGCAGTAAAAGAGGCAGTAAAGGTGGTGGCACTGGAAAACATCAAACAGTTGACTATAAAGAGACAGTAATCGAAAAAATGAAAGACGTTGTGATGGAAAGGGCAAACCTACTCATCAGACAGGCACTTGATAAGGAGAAGACAGTGGTAATCTCAGGCATAAGCGAATCCCAGGAGCCAACATGGCAGGGGAGACTTGAAGAAAATAAAGCTAGGGTTGTAGACCTGATAAGAAAGCTTGGAGTAGTATGTGGTCATGAGGATATTGTAAACATACACCAACTAGGTAAATATTCGAGGGAAGGAAAGCCGAGACCAACAAAAGTAACCTTTGAGAGAGGGGAAACATGTAGGGAAATATTGTTGAGAAAAAAAAGTCTAAAGGACCTTCAAGAATTCAAAGAAGTGTTCATTACACGATACAGAACACAGGAAGAGATGGGAAAGATCAAAAACTTGTTGCAAGAGGCAAGAAGGTTAAATGATGAAAGAAATGAAGAAGAGAAGAAAAATTTTCATTTCAGAGTTCTTCCAGACAAAGGGGAGATAAAGAAGATAATGACAGAAGATCAGGGGATGGGGCCTCATTAAGATTGTTATACACAAATGCTGATGGATTAGCTGGTAAGGCAGTAGAATTAAAAGATAGGATTCACAACAGTAAGGCAGATATAGTAGCAATTACAGAGACTAAGTTGAGTGAGGACATAAACAGTGTCACAGTTTTTCCCAAGGGCTTCAGAATACTAAGGGTTGAAAGATCTGAGAGGACTGGTGGAGGGATAGCACTGCTCATAAGTGAAAGGATTCAAGTTGAAGAAATAAACTTGGCTATAGAAAGTGAGTTCAAGGAATTTCTTGTTGCTCGCATAAATACTGGGTCAGAGGGCATTATAATAACTGTTGTATACAACCCACCAAGGAACCAAAATAGGCTTGAAGTTTATGAGGAAAGTCATATAGGTACTATTGAAGTCATAAACTCAGTTGTTAACATGGCACGGGAAAAAAATGTAGGATTTTGATTATGGGAGACTTTAATCATAAAGAGATAGATTGGATAAATCTTGACCCACACAGTGGTGAGGACTCATTCGGGGCAAGATTCCTAGATTGTGTACAAGGGAATTTCCTACACCAACATGTAATGGAACCAACAATGGCCAGGGGTGGGGATGAGCCATCACTACTTGATCTAGTGTTCACAGATAATGTGTTGGATATTGAAAAAATTGAGTATGTACCACCAACTGGAAAGAGTGACCACTGTGTGTTGTTGATGGAGTATATCATTGAAGATATTCTGCCTGAAATTAGAGGCACTGAGGACATGAGGAGGAACTATCCGAAAGGAGATTACATCAAAATGAATGAGCTTTTTGCAGTTTTTGACTGGAGAACCTTATTTTACAACAAATTTGTACAAGAAATGTATGACATCTTTTGTGAGAAATATGGGAAGATAGTAGATTGCTGCATACCTGTCACCAAAGTAGGTGTAATTCATGCCAGAGAGAAATGGTTCGATGATGGGTGTAAAAGAGCTAAGGAGTAGAGAGACAAATGCTGGAAAAGGTATAGGAGGAGAAAAAACATAAATGCCTGGCAAACCTACAAAAGAGCAAGAAATGACTACCTAAGTAAAAGGAGAGAGGCAGAGAGAGACTATGAGAGGGACATCACCAGGGAGGCTAAAGAAAATCCCAAGCTTTTCCACAGCTTTATCAGAGTAAAACTGAAGGTAAAAGAACAGGTTTTAAGGCTAAAGAGAGCGGATGGAAGCATCACTGAGACGGATGAAGAGATCTGAAAAGAATTGAACAAGGAGTTTCAATCAGTATTTACAGTAGAAAATACCCCACCCCCTCAGATTGCAGAGATAGAAGCTCAAGGGCCGGTATTAGAGAACATCAACCTTACAGCCACAGAGGTATGCAAAGCACTGATGGATTTAGATGTTCATAAAGCTACAGGGCCTGATGACATATCCCCTCATGTGCTTAAAAAATGCGCAAACTCAATATCAGTGGCAATAAGTATCATATTTAAAAAGTCACTGGAGTCAGGGGAGATTCCAAGATGCTGGAAACAAGCAAATGTGATACCTATCTTCAAAAAGGGAAGGAGGGATACGGCTCTGAACTATAGACCAGTTTCCTTGACCAGCATAGTTTGCAAAGTTATGGAGAAACTACTAAGGAAACATATCTCTCTTCACTTGGAATCCTTCAACTTTTTGTCAGTGAGGCAACATGGCTTCAGAGAAGGTGGATCAACAGTAACAAACTTATTAGAGTTTTATGATGAGGTAAGCCAAATCTTACAGGAAAGAAAGGGGTGGGCAGATTACATATTCCTAGACTTCCAGAAAGCGTTTGACACTGTTCCACATGGGAGACTTATTAGGAAGCTGCAATCAATGGCTAGAATAAGTGGAAATGTTTTGGAATGGGTAAAAACTTACTTAGAAGGAAGGGAACAGAGGGTTAGAGTAAGACACTCAGTGTCTGAATGGAGAAGAGTTAGTAGTGGAGTTCCACAGGGTTCAGTTTTAGGGCCACTTTTGTTCCTTGTATATGTAAATGACCTACCAGAGTCTGTAAATTCATTCATGAATATGTTTGCAGATGATGCAAAGATTGTGAAGAAAGTAGGAAACGAGAACAATGGTAGAGAACTTCGGGAGGATCTAAATAATCTGCATGAGTGGTCAGAAAAGTGGCTAATAAAATTCAATACTTCAAAATGTAAGGTAATGAGAATGGGTACAAGTGCAAGAAGGCCCAAGCTTGACTACTCGGTGGCTGGAGTACAACTTCAAGAGACAAAAAATGAGAGAGATCTAGGAGTAAACATACTGGCAGATTTGTCTCCAGAAATACATATAAATGGCATAGTAAGGGCAGCATATGCATTCTTATCAAATGTAAGGGTAGCCTTCAGGCACATGGACAAGGAAATGTTCAGAAATATTTATGTAACCTATGTGAGGCCAAAACTCGAATATGCAGCCCCCTTTTGGAATCCGCACTTGAAAAAGCACATAGCTAAGCTTGAAAAAGTTCAAAGACATGCCACGAAACTGGTGCCAGAAATACGCAATCTCAGTTATGATGAGAGGCTGAGGGAATTAGATTTACCATCACTCGAAGCTAGTAGAGTGAGGGGGGATATGGTGACAGTCTTTAAATTCCTTCATGGTTATGATAGAGTGGATAGGGATCGATATTTTGATATGGCTGGCTCTAGAACTAGAGGTCATAGTTTGAAGCTTCGTAAGAAAACTTCTTTGCAGGATGTAAGAAAATACTTTTTCAGTGTAAGAGTAGTTGATAATTGGAATTCGCTAAGCGAGGAGGTAGTTAATGCTATCTCAATCCATTGTTTTAAGGACAGGTATGATAAGTATCACTAAGTATATAATGGAACCGATGAGGAGGCGGGAAGATACGAGCTTTGGGCTCTTTCCCGTAAATACAATTAGGTAATCACAATTAGGTAATCACACACACACACGCACGCACGCGCGCACACACACACACACACACACACACACACACACTAAATGTAGGGTAATGAGAATGGGTACAAGTACGAGAGGCCCCAAGTTTGAATACTCAATAGTACGAGCAGAACTTCAAGAGACACAAAATAAGAGAGATCTAGGCGTAAACACACTGTCAGATTTGTCTCCGGAAATGGATATAAATGGCATAACAAGGGAAAAATATACTTTCTTAGCAAATGTAAGGGTAGCCATCAAAAGCATGGACAAGGAATTGTTCAAAAATATTTATGTAACCTATGTGAGGCCAAAACTTGAATATTCAACCCCCATTTGGAATCTACACTTGAAAAAGCACATTGTTCAGCTGGGAAAAGCTTAAAGACACGCCATGAAACTGGTGCCAAAAATGCAATCTTAGTTATGAGGAGAGGCTGAGGGAATTAGACTTACCCTCATTCGAAGTTAGAAGACTGAGGGGAGATATGTTGACGGTTTTTAAATTCCTTCATGGTTGACAGAGTGGATAGGGATTGATATTATGATATGGCATGCACTAGAACTAGAGGTCATAGCTTGAAGCTTCGTAAGAACAGGTATAGGAGGAGAATAATTATAAATACCTGGCAGACGTACAAACGAGCAAGAAATTATTACCTAAGTAAAAGAAAGAGGCAGAGTGATTATGAGAGGGATATTACCAGGAAGGGTAAAGAATTCCCAAACTTTTCCATAGCTCTGTCAGAGGAAAACTGAAGGTCAAAGAACAGGTTTTAAAGTTAAAGAGGAGAACTGGAAGAATCAGTTGGACAGATAAAGATATCTGTGAAGACTTGAGCATGAGTTGCACTCAGTATTTACAGTAGATAATACTCAACCCCCTTAGATTGCATATACAAAATATTAGAGAGGAGGGAGGGAGGTAGAATACTTCCTCTATGTTTCACTATATGTCGAAAAAGTCGACTAAGTGTGTCGGAGTGGGTGGACTGGGAGTCCCCTCCTCTGGATCTTTAATCCTACTGGTGGCCAAGAAATGCGGGGGTATTCTGGCAGGAGATATCCAGCCAGAACCCTAGTAATTGGAGTTGAGAGAGGAAGAGGAAGAGGAGTTGTAATATATTCGCCAATTGTAATAGGTTAGGTTAGGTATTACGGTTCCCCTGCATTAAGAGTTAGATAGGTTGCCTGTATGGACAACAACCGGAGCATAAATACAGCGGTATTAGGGTAGGATATGCACGGTAATTAGTCAGAAATGGCTAAATAAGCTAGAACTAACCAGTCATTATATACCTGACTTATCGCATACATTAGTCATCGTGGCTCAAGCGGTAGCGTCCGCGACTCTGAGGCGTCAGGTCGAGGGTTTTCGCCCCGTCACGGTCTGAGATTAGCAAAGGCATGCACTCAGGGTAACGATTACATCTGCCAAAGCAAGTCCTTCGCAAGAAAGCAACCGTCCTAGCCCATGGTAGAAAAGGGAGTCCATGACGTAAAACCGGAACATCGTATATATTATCACACTATCACTATGATATGTATTACTTAGCGGTATTAGAAATAGGGCTATGGTTATGTTAGTAAGGGTAGGACATCGGGTAATGATAGGAAATATGTGGGAAATGCCTGGAGCTATTTGCAAGTGTTGTCGGCCATCTCTTAGAGTTGGTGGGAGAAGAAGATAACTCTTCTTCTCACTAGAATTATATTGGAATAGGAATAATGCTTCTCAACAAAACATGTAAGGTGGAACTTACTTAAAATTAGTATACACTATGTACAATATTAACACTCCATTACAGAGGAAGTGGCTCTGTTGGTAAATGAAGAAATAAATATGTGTGGTGGAGTGAAAAAAAGTAGCATCTCGAATAATTGTGGCTACAGTGAGAATGGAATGTGAAGTTTGAGCATTTGTAAGTGTTTATGGCCCTGGCAGTGAAAGAAAAGAGAAGAATTTTAGATGAAATTGAACGAGTATGTAGAAGATTTGGGAATGAATGTAAATGTGGTGTTGATGGGGGATTTGATTGACAGAGTAGGGAATGAGATAATGGATGGCGTATAGGGAAGTATGGAGTACCTGGTAGGAAAAAGAGTGGAGAGAATATGATAGAAATAATGTAGATTGAGAGAGAGAAGTTGACTGCTACTACTGTATTTAAAGAGAAGGATGTAATTACCAAATTGTAATTACCTAATCGTGGTCACGGGAAAGAGTCCAATGCTCATAGCTCCCTGTCTCCTGATCGGTTCCATTTTTGGTAATTAGTGATACTTATCATACTTGCCCTTAAAACTATGGATTGAGTTAGCATTAAGTACCTCCCCACTTAGCAAATTCCATATGCATAAATAAACGTGGGTCAGAGTAGCTAATGGTAGAATAGTTGACAGAGCATTTATGGATTATGTTGCAGTGACCAGGAGGGTGACTGGAAGAGTGTTGGAAGTGAATGTACTGAGAGAAGCTAGTGGTGGAATATCTGATCATTATTTAGTGGAAGGTAGAGTGAGAATGAGAGAAAAGTGGAGAAAAATGAGAAGGAAGAGAGGTTCTAAAAGTGAGTGAATTGTATAAGAAAGAGAAAGAGTGTAAGTATAAGGCTAGTCTGAGGGATATGTGGAATGTAGCAAAAGAGAAAGTGGAGGAGGCAGTGGAAGAAGAATGGGGTTGTTTCAAGGAAGAAGTCATGAAGTGTACTGAGGCAGTGTGCAGAAGGAGACTAACTGGTGGAAGTAAATGGAAAGGTAGTGAATGGTGGAGGGAGCTGGTGAGTGCAGTAGTGGCTGAAAAGAAGCAGGCATTTGAGCTATGACTTCTGGTAGGTAATGTAGAGGCGTATGAAAGGTATTGTGCAAAGAGGAGGTTAATGAAGCATGTGGTGAGGGAGGAAGAGAGAGAAGAGGATGTAAGATGGGGTCGATGCTTGTCTGAGAATTTTGAAAGGAATAAAAAGATGTTTTGGAAGGAAGTGAAAAGAGTGAGGAAAGATGAGTCTGGTAGGGAGGCAAGGGTGAAGGGAGTAGATGGACAATTGTTAGTAAATGAAAAAAGGGTGAGAGAGAGATGGGCTGAAAGTTCATGGAACCTAAATGAGGAAGATGGGAGAGAGGTAGAGATTGTGACTATTGGAAATGACTAGAATATGCAAATGTTATATGATGAGAATGATAGAGTAATAATAAGAGAGGAGGCACATTTGGCATTGAGAGCAATGAAAGCAGGTAAAGCATCAGGAATAGGTGAGTGTCATGTTGAATGTTTGTCAAAAGGTGGGGAGGCATTAGTAGAATGGATGGTTAGGTTGTTGAATGTGTATTTCAGGAAAGAAAGGTTCTTATTTGATTGGAGGAGTGCATGTGTAGTTCCACTTTACAAAGGAAAGGAGATAAGTATGTGTGCAGTAGTTTTAGTGGAATTAGTTTGTTGAATTAGGAAAGGTACTGAGAGACTGATTGGAGAACAGTATGCGATCAGGAGAGAAAGAAGATGTGTGGACCAGATGTTTGTGGTAAGACAGGTGTGTAAGAAGTTCTTGGAGAAAATTAAGAACACTTTTTGGGCTCTTATGGACTTGGAACACCACCAACCATTGTGATACTAAAACTGGTCTTTTGGACTTAAGTAGGTCTGTCCAGAACAGTTTGATGTTAAATATTCCTTCAGTTATGGTTCTTTTTTTATACAATCAACACCGAATATTCTTGGATATTCGTTACACACCTCTCACTATCCCTTCACACCTGGTAAGGCACAACATTCTCCATCTTTGTTTTTATTTACTTTTTCTTCATGCCCAGGCCCAATGAGGGCAGTTTTTTTTTTTTTTTGCCCATTCTGGTGTCACAATCATAAAGCAAAAATATGACAGGATTGCCTGAGAGGAGTTGTGGAGTGTGTTGCGACTGTATGTAATAAGTGGAAATTTGTTGAAAGCCGTGAAGAGTTTTTACATGAATAGTAAATCATGTGTGAGAGTCAGGAATGGTATGAGTAACTGGTTTGAGGTTAATGTAGGGTTACATAAAGGTTGTGTAATGTCTCCATAGCTGTTTGATGTGTATATGGATGGAGTGGTAAGGGAAGTATATGAAAGAGTACTATACAGAGGTTTGAAACATGTGGGTGAAAATGAAAGGTTGTGGAAACTGTATCAGTTGCTATTTACTCATAATACTGTATTGGTGGCCGATATTGAGGATAAAGTGAATTTTTAGGTGACTGAGTTTGTTGGGGTGTGAGAAAGAATAAAGTTGTGAGTGAATATTGGTAAAAGTAAAGTCATGAGATGCACGAGGAGTGTTAATGTTGGTAGATTGAATGTAGGAGTGAATGGGGAGTTGCTTGAAGAAGTTGAGAGTTTTAAGTATCTGGGGTCACTTGTATCAAGGAATGGACGAGTGGATGCAGCGGTACGTCATAGAGTGAAGGAAGCAAGTAAATATCTATGTGGGATGAATGGTGTAATGAGAAATAAATATATGGGAGTGAATGCAAAGAGAGGGATATATGGTGTGATTGTGCCGACAACACTGTATGGAACAGAGACTTGGAATGCAAAAGAGGATGAAAGGAAGAAGTTGAATGCAATGGAGATGAGGTGTTTGAGAAGTATGATTGGTGTATCTAGAATAGATAGAGTAAGAAATGAGGATGTCATGCAGAGAACGGGTGTTGAAAGGAAGCTGACGGATAGGTAACACCAGAGAGTGTTAAGTTGGTTTGGACACGGGGAAAGGATGATTGTTGAACAAATAGTGAAGAGAGTGTGGAGTGCAGAAGTGATTGGAGTTAGGTCAAGAGGAATGTCTACAATGAGATGGATGGATAGCGTGAAAAGGGCCCTGAATGTACATGGATTGTCAGTGGAGTAGGGAAGAGGGCATGCAAGAGATAGGAATGAGTTGAGGAAGATTGTATATAGGTGACACGGACCAAAGGAATTTCTCGCACCTGCTGGCTCAATGAACTGTGATGGTCGGGTGTAAGGGGAGTTGCCATGTGATGAAGTGGTCGTGATAAACCAGTTGTGGCTGTCGAGCCTCAATGTAGAATACACTTACCTGCCTAACTTGTGGTTGACCAAAGCAGGGTGAAAGGAGGAGGAATATATGGCAAACCTTTATCCCAAAGGAGCTAAGAAGAGTGGTTAAGGTATGTGTGGATTGTGGCTAATGTGTCTCATTGTTCGGCCACCCCCATACAAGGCAGAATGAGGCCAGGTATATGTATGCATTAGAGAATATCATCTTTTCAGTTACCGAGGTATCCAGAGCACTATTGGAGTTCGACTGAAAGTTACAGGTCCTTATGACATATCTGCTTATGTACAGAAAAAATGGTGGCACTATGCATCATATTTGAGAAGATGCTGGAATCTAGGGAGATTCCTAGATGCTGAAAACAAGCAAACATGATACCTATCTTCAAAAAAGGAAGGAAAGAATCAACTCTAAACAATAGGCCTATTTCCATGACCAGCAGAGTTACCAAAGCTATGGAGAAACCCTAAGAAAACGATCTCTCTTCAATTGGAATGCTTCAATCTTTTGTCAGTGAGACAACATGGGCTCAGAGAAAGCAAATCAACAGTATCAATCTTATTAGATTTTTATATTGAGGTAAGCCAAACCTTACAAGAAAGAGAGATGTGGGCATATTGCCCATTTCTAAAATTTCAGAATTCATTTGATACTGTCCCACATGGGGGGCTTATTAAGAAGCTGCAAGTAATGGCAACTGTAGGTGGAAATGTCCTGAAATGGATAGAAACTTGTGTAGAAGAAAGGGAACAGAGGGTTAGAGTAAGATTCTCAGTGTCTGACTGGAGAAGGGTTAGACTTGGGGTGTTTCAAAGGCCTCAGTTTTAGGGCAACTTTTGTTCCTTGGTTATGCAAATTGA
Source organism: Halocaridina rubra (assembly GCA_037179515.1). Classification (NCBI taxonomy): domain Eukaryota; kingdom Metazoa; phylum Arthropoda; class Malacostraca; order Decapoda; family Atyidae; genus Halocaridina; species Halocaridina rubra. Next base: position 25,073 of record JAXCGZ010019062.1, read on the forward strand.
GCTATCAGATTCTGTAAATTAATTTTTGAATATGTTTTCAGATGATTTAAAGATTGTGAAGAAAATAAAAGACAAGAACAATGGTAGAGAACTTCAGGAAGACCTAAATAGTTTGCATGAGTGGTCAGAAAAGTGGTTAACGAAATTCAGTACTTCTAAATGTAAGGTGAGGATGGGTACAAGTGCGAGTCGGCCAAAGCTTGGATGCCAAATAGCAGGTGAAGAACTTCAAGAGAAGGAGAATGAGAGAGATCTAAGAGTAAGAATATTGGCAGATTTATCTCTGGAAATGCATATAAATGGCATAGTAAAGATTGCATAAGCTTTCTTAGGAAATGTAAGGGTAGCTTTCAGACACATGACAAGGATATGTTCAGAAATATTTTTGTAACTTATGTGAGGCCAAAGCTTGAATCTGCAGCATCCTTTTGGAATCCATACTTGAAAAGCAAATGAATAAGCTGGAAAAAGTTAAAAACTATGATATGAAGCTGGTGCCAGAAATACGCAATCTCAGTTATGAGGAGGAGGACTGTCATGATGGCCGGATTTTATACAACAGACGACTGAGTGAGCTCTACAGTTATTGCTGATTTCTGAGGGTTCTACAGCACTGTTTGCTTTCTCACCATGCCGAGATTCATAGATAGACACAGCCGTCATTTTAGTGTCAGCAGTGCTTTTTTTTTTTTTTTACTTAGGCTGTAGTTTCGAGAAAAGTTATCTGTCAGTGGTTATAACCCTTATGTTTGGCTGCCTCAGACTTGCGCATACACAGTACGACGTGTGTGATGTCATGGTCACCTCTCTCTCTCGTTGACATCTCTCCAAGCTAGAGTTGCAACCTCACCTGGCATCATGGACTATTCAGGACCATCCTCCGTGGTGGATATTGAGACCGACATAGACCTCTGTGACGAGGATGGCCAGGATATGCGAGACTGGCCTCCTATTCCACCCTGTAGACATCAGCAGCCACCAGCTGGGGTTACATGCTCTAACCATCATCCTCAACATCTGAACTCTGCCTCCTCTAAACGCCCCATAGACCACGGGTCTGATACCAGCAATGCCTCAACGTCGCCTGCTGCCAAAATGCACAAGACAGACAAGTATGCTGTGCAACTTGCAGCCTTTGACAGTCTCTCGTCCCGACCTCTCCCTCTTGCTGTACCTCTGTTGCCTCCTTTTGCTACCTCCTCATCGCTCCAGTCAGCTGCACTCTCATCGCTCCCATCCGCTGCCCTAGCCTTTGCTCCCCAGGCGGATTATATCAAGCTGGGCTTCCAAGAAAACCCCTCCAGTAAAGTGAATCTTCGTTGGCTTACTGACGTCACCAAAACTTTTTGTCTCGATCTGGAGCTGGCTGAGGTGAAGATGTCTTCGGTTACATCACACTTTGTCTACATCTTGAGGCGTCGCAAAGATATCATTGACAGGGTCACAAGTGGTGATTTTCTTTCTCTACGGTGTGATATTCAGGACTCGATTGAGAGGCCCCGTAAATTCCCAACTTACCACGGTACTCGCTACCCTATTGCACTTGACCCTTCCCTTGCTAAGGAGCTACCAGGAGTGCACACTGCGCAGCGGTTCTTTCAGGACGGGGAGCCTATCAACCGTATTGTCATCACCTGGAGTCTCCCTGAACTACCCCCAACTGTCATCGAGTTTTCCTTTCTCCCTTGCCTTCCTTCCCGTGAACTGCTCGGGATGAAGGACGAGGAGCCTTGGTGTTTTAAATGCTGGGGTATTGGCCATATCTCATGCTATTATTCTGCTTCAGCCAGATGGTGCATGGTGTGCTGCTGGCCATGATACATGCTCCTGCCTGCACCGTATTCCTGCCTCACCTGCAGCTGCCGCTGCTTGTGATACTGCTTTGAGATCCACGTCTCAGCCTCCACCAGAAACCTCGCAGTAGAGGTGCTTGGTGCAACATGCCTGGGGTCAACATCTGGCATGGCTGTGCTAGACAGTCTCATGCCACACCACCTGAGTGTTTTCCACCGCCCCTGCCACCACCCATCACCGAGACCTTCCTCTATAGGTCCTACTGTCTCTGCTGACATCATTGCTCTCTGCAAGGTTGTTGTTACCCTGGAGTCCTGCTGTACAGCTCTCAAAGCTCGCCTTGATACCATAGGTGCCCGCATTGACAGCATGGTTACCCAGGAAGCTACAACGGAAAGGACTCTCGCAAGCTTGGTCGAGTCTCATCATGTTATCGCCACAAGCACGACTCTCACTGACAAGCCTAATAAGGTCGCCTCCCACCTTGAGAAGTTGACTGGTGCACAGCCCAGGTATTCTTTGTCCCATGCTCCGTCTCACAGTGCCCTGCCCACTTCTGCTCTCCGCTAAAGTAAGCATAAGAATCGCTAGTCGCATACAATTTCATGCCATTTCTTGGAATGGCTTTGAAATTAGACACTCTTCTAAGCTCACTGCACTTAGAGCCCATGTTTATCGTCATCATCAGCAGGTTATCTTCATACAAGAGGCTTTTCCTGGTGGTGCTCCACCAGGGGAGGAGGCTCCTTTGCTCACAGGGTATGTTTCATATGTGCATTATATCTGTAGAGGACTGATTACCTACATTCATTCCTCCATACCTCACATGCTCCTTGGTTCTTCTGCACAAGATGATATGACCTTTTAGCTCTTTGAAATCACTGCCAGGAATGGTACTCTTCGGTTGTGCAATGTCTACTCTGCCCCAGGTGTGATTAATCTACCAGCCCTTCCAATACCTACAGACAGTGGAATGATCTATATGGGGGATTTTAACGCCAGACAACCCGCCCTTGGTGACTAATCTCCCATTCCAAACCGTGGTGGCAAGCCTCTGCTCGACTACATCCGCCGCTACTGCCTCACGAGCTGGAATACTGGTGGTGCCACACACTCTCATGGGGGTACTATAGATCACATTCTCACAGCTGGCCTTGTGGTACCTAATGTCTCCTGCTCTTCTCTCCCTTCTCTCTTTTCTGACCATGTTGCCCTTAGCCTGAAATACTCCATATTCAGACTCCAGCTACCCTCCCCCATCACTGCACCCGCATCTCTATCCCTCCCAAATACTGCACCATATATCTTTCGTTTATCTCTCACCTCCATCCCACTTTTGATCTCCTTTCTCCTGACAGCTTATGCAACTCCCTGGTGAATTCTACACATGACTTCTGCAGACATTATATTCTCAGACCACACATTCCACATCGCCCTGAAGCCCATTTCTGGACTCTGGATCAGTGTATTGCCCAGGCAGAAAGGACAGCTGTGGATGCTGGACTTTCCTTTCAAAGACAGCCCATGCCTGACCACCTGCACCAATATCAGTTGGCTAGGGAACATCTGGTTGCCCTGCAAAAGTGCGTGTACATGGAGTATTGGCGGAAATTTACGGAGAGTATTAACAATCAGACTAGGGCTGGGACTATATGGCATCTTATAAGGAAGGCTGTCAAGAAGAAATTCACCTATGCTCTACACCACAGTCCACTTGAGTATGCTCAGGAACTCATTACTACCTGGTAAGAGCAATCACAACCTTGCAACCTTCCTGGGAAAATTCAAGAGGCACTCTCCACCCGCCGCAGTGTTCGTAACCTCCGCCTGATGGGTGCAGTACTACAGACAGATGAGGAGGATGACATCCCATTCACAGAGGATGAACTACGATGTGCTCTTGCTAGGATTAAGGCTGCTGCCCCTGGGGAGGATGGTCTTACAAATCAAGTTCCCTGTCATCTCCAGAAAGTTCCTGGTAACCCCCTACCGCAGCTCTTCAATCTTTGCTTTTGCTTGGGGCATGTGCCTTCTGCCTGGACCAAAGGCACTATTATTCCTCTACCAAACCTGGAACCAACATATTTAGGCCTATCTCCCTCACCTCCTGTTTCAGCAAAGTGTTTGAAAGCATCCTTCTTGCTCAGCTCATGCACCGTCTACAGGATAAGCTCTCCCCCAGTCTTTATGGTTTCCTCCCACAATGGAGCACACATCACTGCCTCGCTGAACTCTACACCCACCTTTCCCCCACCAGTGTGGTCACCTTCCTGGCTCAAATCTGCCTTCGATATAGCCAACAGGGAAAGTATTCTAGACCAGCTGGTGGAGTTTGGTGTTTGGGGGAACATACTGAAATGGATACAGGGATATCTCTGCAACAGAACATCACGTGTCCTTTTTAAAGGGTTGTATAGCTCCTATGAACAGTTTGAACTGGGCACTTCTCAGGGGGGTGTGCTAAGTCCTTTTCTATTCAATATCCTTATGCATCGTCTACTCTCCCTCCTTCCTGTCATCCCCGGCACTTGCCCTGTCTTGTGGAGAGGATTCATGCCAATGTGTCCTATTTCACGGTTTAGTGTCTTCACTACCCCCATCTTGCTCTGTACTTCTCTGCTGTCATGAGGACATCCCTGGGTCCAGACGCACCAAGGCTCCCACTTCGAGTAGGAGGTCATAACCTTATCAGGGTGGTGAGTGATGTTTTCCGTGGCTTGACATCAACCTATTTGTGCAGGCGACTGTCCCAAATTTACCACCCTGACATGTCCCCCTCCCCGCTGCCACATTTACACCGACCTCGAAAGATGTTTAAGTCCCACTGCAGAGACAGTTAGCTCTGGAGACTATCGCTGATGTGCCCACGTCGGTCCCTGCAGCGCACCACGTCTATGTTGATGGTTCTGTACAAGCAGATGGGAGGGCAGCATGTGCTGTGACTTCCCCCACCATGGAGCCGCCTGTGCTGGCTGATTCATGGATTGGTCGTAGACTATCCACCTCGTCGAGTTCCACCTACTGTGAACTGAATGCCATCTTGGATGCCGTGACTCTCCTTGTTCGACGACGAGTGAATGGGGTAATAATTTGTGACTCCCAATCGGCCCCACTTGCCCTATCCTGGCCAAGACCCATCTGTAGCTGTGTTGTGGGAGATATACTATGTCGCCTCACTGCCGCTCGGGATGCTTCTCTTGTTGTGTTATTTGTATGGACGCCCTCTCACATTGGGCTGACTGGCAATGACACAGTGGATTGTCTTGCCAAGGCGGCCTGTATGCTGGATGGGCATGTTGTGGATGCTGAGCCCTCCCTCTGATGCTTAGGAAACATCATCTACTCAGCTGGGTTTGCCCTGACGATACAGCACAGGGATGCAGAGAGGGCTAACAGTGTGTCCATACAGCACCATGATCACTTTCTTGACAGTCGCTACAAGTATCGCAGACGCAGGTTAATGGTGCGGAAACATAGTGTAGTTAGTGCTCGGTTCAGAATGGGGTATCGGCCTTTATGGCAGGTCTACCAAACTCTAGATATGCCACAGTACACCTCCAGCATATTATGCGACCGTCCTAATGCTAACACTCTTGACCATTATTGTCTTCAGTGCCCCACAGTGAGAGATGTTTTACCACGAGGTCAGAACTTAATACAGATCTGCTTGTTCTTGCTTCATGATGACAACTTTGATGTTATTCTTGCTCGTTATCCTCACTTTGGTGACCATTAATTATATTGTATAGTATATTTTATTGGATATTATATTGTAATTTCTGTGTATGTTGCTGTATAAAGCCATTTTGATTTTATTTATAATGTGTTTGTGTGTTCTGTGCTTCTCTGAGCTTTTATTTTTTATATAATGTACTGTGTGCTGCCATACTGTGGGTTGTGTGTTAGTATGTAGCAATGTTTTATCAATATGTACACCTCCCTGTAAACTATGTTCTATTCTTGGTTGTGTATCCATTTGAAGCGTTATGTTGCCATTGATTTTTTTTTTTGTGATCATGTAATGTCTGACGCCTTGGAGCAATAAATTAATAAAATAAAATAAAAATAGTTATGAGGAGAGGCTGAGAAAATTAGACTTACAATCACTCGAAGCTAGAAGAATGAGGAGGGATATGGTGATAGTTTTAAAGTACCTTCATAGTTTCAACAGAGTGGATAGGGATCGGTATTTTGATATGGCTGGCACTAGAACTAGAGGTTATAGTTTGAAGATTCATATGAAAACTTCTATGCAGGATGTAAGAAAGTACCTTTTTATTGTAAAAGTAGTTGATGGTTGAAAATCGCTAAGCAATGGGGTAGTTAATGCTATCTCGCTATCTCAGTTCACAATTTTAAGGACAAGTATGATAAGTATCAATGAGCATAAATAATGCAAGCGACAAGGAAACGGGGGAGTTACGAGCATAGGGCGTTTTCCCTCGAAGCTAGAAGAGTGAGGGGGGATATGGTGACAGTCTTTAAATTCCTTCATGGTTATGATAGAGTGGATACGGATCGATATTTTGATATTGCTGGCTCTAGAACTAGAGGTCATAGTTTGAAGCTTCGTAAGAAAACTTCTTTGCAGGATGTAAGGAAATACTTTTTCAGTGTAAGAGTAGTTGATAATTGGAATTGGCTAAGCGAGGAGGTAGTTAATGCTATCTCAATCCATAGTTTTAAGGACAGGTATGATAAGTATCACTAAGTATAAATTGGAACCGATGAGGCGACGGGAAGATACGAGCTTTGGGCTCTTTCCCGTAAACACACTTAGGTAATCACAATTAGGTAATCACACAGACACACACACACACACTAAGCAAATATATGAGGGAAGGAAAGCCGAGACCAACAAAAGTAACCTTTGAGAGAGGGGACACATGTAGGGAAATATTGATGAGAAAAAAAAGTCTAAAAGACCTTCAAGAATTCAAAGAAGTGTTCATTAGTCGATACAGAACACAGGAAGAGCTGGAAAAGATCAAAAACTTGTTGCAAGAGGCAAGAAGGTTAAATGATGAAAGAAATGAAGAAGAGAAGAAAAATTTTCATTTCAGAGTTCTTCCAGACAAAGGGGAGATAAAGAAGATAATGATAGAAGATCAGGGGATGGGGCCTCATTAAGATTGTTATACACAAATGCTGATGGATTAGCTGGTAAGGCAGTAGAATTAAAAGATAGGATTCACAACAGTAAGGCAGATATAGTAGCAATTACAGAGACCAAGTAGAGTGAGGACATAAACAGTGTCACAGTTTTTTCTAAGGGCTTATAATATTAAGGGTTGAAAGATATGAGAGGACTGGTGGAGGGATAGCACTGCTCATAAGTGAAAGGATTCAAGTTGAAGAAATAAACTTGGCTATAGAAAGTGAGTTCAAGGAATTTCTTGTTGCTCGCATAAATACTGGGTCAGAGAGCATTATAATAACTGTTGTATATAACCCACCAAGGAACCAAAATTGGCTAGAAGTTTATGAGGATAGTCATTTAGGTACTATTGAAGTCATAAACAATGTTGTTACTATGGCACGGGAGAGAAAATGTTGGATTTTGATTATGGGAGATTTTAATCATAAAGAGATAGATTGGATAAATCTTGACCCACACATTGATGAGGACTCATTCAGGGCAAGATTCCTAGATTGTGTACAAGGGAATTTCCTACACCAACATGTAATGGAACCAACGAGGGCCAGGTGTGGGGATGAGCCATCACTACTTGATCTAGTATTCACAGATAACGTGTTGGATATTGAAAAAATTGAGCATGAACCACCAATTGGAAAGAGTGACCACTGTGTGTTGTTGATGGAGTATATCATTGAAGATATTCTGCCTGAGAGTAGAGGCGCTGAGGAGATGAGGAGGAACTATCCAAAACGAGATTACATCAAAATGGATGAGCTTTTTGCAGTTATTGACTGGAGAACCTTATTTTACAACAAATCTGTATAAGAAATGTATGACATCTTTTGTGAGAAATATGGGAAGATAGAAGATTGCTGCATACCTGTCACCAAAGTAGGTGTAATTCATGCCAGAGAGAAATGGTTCAATAAAGAGTGTAAAAGAGCTAAGGAGTGGAGAGACAAATGCTGGAAAAGATATAGGAGGAAAAAAAAGTAAATGCCTGGCAAACCTACAAAAAAGCAAGAAATGATTACCTAAGTAAAAGAAGAAAGGCAGAGAGAGACTATGAGAGGGACATCACCAGGAAGGCTAAAGAAAATCCCAAGCTTTTCCACAGCTTTATCAGAGGAAAACTGAAGGAAAAAGGACCGGTTTTTAGGCTTAAGAGAGCGGATGGAAGCATCACTGAGACAGATGAAGAGATCTGCAAAGAATTGAACAAGAAGTTTCAGTCAGTATTTACAGTAGAAAATACCCCACCCCCTCAGATTGCAGAGATAGAAGCTCAAGGGCCGGTATTAGAGAACATCAACCTTATAGCCACAGAGGTATGCAAAGCGTTGATGGAGTTAGATGTTCATAAAGCTACAGGTCCTGATGACCTATCCCCTCATGTGCTTAAAAAATGCACAAGTTCAATATCAGTGGCACTAAGTATCATATTTAAAAAGTCACTGGAGTCAGGGGAGATTCCAAGATGCTGGAAACAAGCAAACGTGATACCTATCTTCAAAAAGGGAAAAAGGGATACGGCTCTAAACAATAGACCAGTTTCCTTAACCAGCATAGTTTGCAAAGTTATGGAGAAACTACTAAAGAAACATATCTCTCTTCTCTTGAAATCCTTCAACTTTTTGTCAGTGAGGCAACATGGCTTCAGAGAAGGTAGATCAACAGTAACAAACTTATTAGAGTTTTATGATGAGGTAAGCCGAATCTTACAGGAAAGAGAGGGCTGAGCAGATTGCATATTCCTAGACTTCCAGAAAGCGTTTGACACTGTTCCACATGGGAGACTTATTAGGAAGCTGCACTCAATGGCTAAAATAGGTGGAAATGTCTTGAAATGGATATAAACTTACTTAGAAGGAAGGGAACAAAGTGTTAGAGTAAGACACTCAGTGTCTGAATGAAGAAGAGTTAGTAGTGGAGTTCCACAGAGTTCAGTTTTAGGGCCACTTTTGTTCCTTGTATATGTAAATGACCTACCAGAGTCTGTAAATTCATTCATGAATATGTTTGCAGATGATGCAAAGATTGTGAAGAAAGTAGGAAACGAGAACAATGGTAGAGAACTTCAGGACGATCTAAATAGTCTGCATGAGTGGTCAGAAGAGTGGCTAATGAAAGTCAATACTTCAAAATGTAAGGTAATGAGAATGGGTACAAGTGCAAGAAGGTACAAGCTTGACTGCTCGGTGGCTGGATTACAACTTCAAGAGACAGAAAATGAGAGAGATCTAGGGGTAAACATACTGGCAGATTTGTCTCCAGAAATACATATAAATGGCATAGTAAGGGCAGCATATGCATTCTTATCAAATGTAAAGGTAGCCTTCAGGCACATGGACAAGGAAATGTAAAAAATAATTATGTAACCTATGTGAGGCCAAAACTTGAATATGCAGCCCCCTTTTAGAATCCGCGCTTAAAAAAGCACATAGCTAAGCTTGAAAAAGTTCAAAGACATGCCACAAAACTGGTGCCAGAAATACGCAATCTCAGTTATGATGAGAGGCTGAGGGAATTAGACTTACCATCACTCGAAGCTAGAAGATTGAGGGGGGATATGGTGACAGTCTTTAAATTCCTAAATGGTTATGATAGAGTGGATGGAGATCGATATTTTGATATGGCTGGCTCTAGAACTAGAGGTCATAGTTTGAAGGTTCGTAAGAAAACATCTTTGCAGGATGTAAGAAAATACTTTTTCAGTGTAAGAGTAGTTGATAATTGGAATTCGCTAAGCGAGGAGGTATTTAATGCTATCTTAATCCATAGTTTTAAGGACAGGTATGATAAGTATCACTAGGTACAATTTGGAACCGATGAGGAGACGGGAAGATACGAGCTTTGGGCTCTTTCCCGTAAACATATTTAGGTAATTACAATTAGGTAATCACACACAAATTTCCCACCTTATCTGCTCTTCGTGTCCTTCTAGCGTTCATGATGTCATCATACCATTTCTCTATAAGGTTTGCCTCTACCAGC
>JAXCGZ010019062.1:42500-72500 GCA_037179515.1 Halocaridina rubra
AGAACAGAGCAGAAAAGAGATACTTTATCTTCACCTCATTAATGAGATGGGTGATGCTGTTTTGCTGCTACTATGTTTTCAATTTCAGGTTCAATGGCAGACAGTTTTAAGCGAAGATCAAGTTCCACATTCATCCTATTTCTGTATTTTGATTTTATGTAAATGAGCTGTGAGAAAGCCTGCCCGCATAAATACGTAGTAGGGATTGGCATTAGATATTTCAGGGCCTTGGTTACCAGTTCTGGGTACTCATTTTTCAATAGTAACCCAAAGTGTGATAAATTGTAACGGCTGAAACGTGATCTTAGTGAAGTGTCACATGAAAGTTCAACAAGACTATTTTCTTCTTTTGCTGTTAATTCTTTTACACCTTTTACATTTACATGAAAAGGATCCCTAATCCACTTGTTATTACCATCATGAGGAGGAAAATAATCCCTAAAACTGATCTTTAAACCTTGCAAATGCTGAATAAGAAGGCTTCTTATTTCTTCAGAAATGTTTACTTCAGAAGTTCCAAGAAAGTCATAAAGTGTTGGAAAGGATTCAAACACACCACTATGCAGACGTTCAGACCACAATTCTAATTTCTTGATCATGGCTTCCACTTTATCTTCAACTTTAAAAATAGTTACGGATCTCCCTTGTAGGCTCAAATTTAGGTCATTCAAATAAGTAAAGATGTCAGACATGTATGCCACAATAGCTAGCCAAGAAAAGTTATTAAACCATTCTCTCTCATGAAATGATTTATCATGAAGAAATAGTCTTATTTCATCACGCAACTCAAATATGCGGGTAAGTACTTTACCGCGGGACAGCCACCGCACTTGAGAATGCAAGAGCAGTTGTTCATGAGCGCTACCCATCTCCTCACAAAGAACACTAAAAATACGAGAATTTAAGGGCTGAGCTTTTATGAAGTTAACTACTTTCACTACTTCATCTAGAGTCGTCTTCAATTTTTCTGGCATTTTCTTTGCTGCCAACGATTCCCTATGTATGCAGCAATGAGTCCACTTGACATTTGGTATTATAGCTTGGATTTTTGCCTTGAGTCCTTTGTACTTTCCCGACATTGCGGGAGCCCCATTAGTACTGACTCCTACACACTTTGACCATCCAATTTCATTAGCTATTATAAAATCATTCAAACTATTAAAAATAGACTCACCAGTTGTGTGTGTTGGCAATGACTGGCAAAAGAGAAAATCTTCCTTAATTGTACCGTCGAATTCATATCGTATGAATGCAAGTAAATCAGCACTGTTAGCAACATCTGTACTTTCATCTAATTGTAAAGAATAATACGGACTTTTAATCACTCTCTTCACTAGTTGATTTTTAACACTGTCAGACATGTCTTCTATTCGCCTCTTGACAGTGGTGTTTGACAACGAAATGAGATCAACACTCTTTGATACTTTGTCTCCATGCATCCTAGAGGCCATTGCTTTGGCAGCAGGCAGAATTAGTTCCTCTGCTATTGTGTGTGGTTTTGCACTCTTTGCTATTAAAAGAGAAACATCATACGAAGCACACACAGCATTCTTATTATCACCCCCGGTTGCTATTTTTTCTATAATATTTTGTCTTGAAAGCAGTTTTTCCCGTCTTCTTTGAAAATATTCAACAGGTTTGTTAGTATGCTCCTTATGCTTAATTTCAAAATGCCGGCGAAGTTTGGCTGGCTTCATACTTTCATTGGACAATATTTCATAACAGAGAACACATTGTGGTTTCTGTTCACCTTCACTGCCTCTACATATAAATCTAAAGGATATGTATTCATCACAGTATTTACGGTTTTTGCGTTTCGACTGATGAGTCAGTGTCTTTTCACTTGAGCTTGTCGCACATTCACCTTCTATGTCATTACTGTCTCGCTTTAAGATGCTTCCGGTTTTTAACCACCGATCCATCATACGATCAGATATTTACAATACATAGTCACTGATGTAGTAAATACAACTAAATATTAAGGTTCGGGAATCAAACACAGACGCACTGACTATGCACTGCTCAAGTTACATTACCGTTTGGATGCAACTGTCGGTTCAAAACGTGAAGACGGTGAAGGAAGAGCGAAGTTGCAGCAATCAGTGTTCAGAACTTCAGCTCAGACTGAGCTCGCACGCCACGGTCCGACTGTACGTGTTCAACACATGACAGGTTGGTAATCTCACACATATAAATGCTTCAGTCCTATCGTACTGTGATTACCTGACATCCGACATGTCACTTTCATGTACAGTGTTAAATGCATGAACAACTAAAGAGAGAGAAACAAAACAAAAATTATATAATCTGGAAACGTTTATTTTTAATATTGCCATAATTATGAGAGCATGGGTTTGTTACGTTGCCTTTGTCTATCTATTCTATCTATCTACCTTGGCTGTTTCCCCATTTAATTGAGGGATAGCCGACTTCAAGAAAGGAAAACAAATAGGGGGATTACTTTGCTCTATGGGGAATGACGAGGGAGCTAGCGACCGTTCAGATGGCACTGCTGGAGTGCCAAAGCCCATCCTCCCGGCTCTTCCACAACCTGTGTCGCTTCACAACTGCCAACTCCTCCTACTGCCCCTACCACAGGGCTACCTCTGTAAGATGCAGCCCCGTGGTAACAGCAGATGCCCATCAGAGATGCGTCACAATCGCTCGCCACTCATTCCTATTCCTAGCACACTCGCTTGCTTCCCTCATATCCATCCTCCTATCATTCAGGGCTCTCCTTACTCCATCCATCCATCCAAACCTAGGCCTCCCTCTAGTATTTCTCCCATCAACTCTCGCATTCATAACCTTTTTCAGCAGCCTTTCATCATCCAACCTTTCCACATGGCCAAACCATCTCAGAACATTCATATCTACTCTGGCTGCAATTTCTCTCCTCACACCCGTTCTTGCTCTCACCACTTCATTCCTAACCCTATCCAATCGAGATACACCAATTATACTCCTCAGGCATTTCATCTCAAACACATTTAGTTTCCGTCTCTCACTTACTTTCATACCCCATAACTCTGATCCATACATCACAGTTGGCACAACCACTTTCTCATACAAAATTTTCTTAACATTCATTTCCAACCCTCTATTCTTCATCATTCCTTTCAATGCACCCAACACTTTACATCCTTCATTTACTCTGTGACACACATCTGCTTCCACTCCACCATTTGCAGCTATAATCGAGCCTAAATACTTAAACTGATTAACCTCCTCAAGTGTCTCTCCATTCAACACAACATTCAATCCAGTGCCATCCTCATTTCTTGTACACCTTATAACCTTACTCTTTCCCACATTCACTCGCAACTTCCTTCTCTCACACACCATTCCAAATTCTGACACTAACTGACACAGGATTTCCTCTGAATCTGCCACCACCATAGTATCATCTGCAAACAGCAACTGATTCAGCTCCCACTCGTTATCATCCCCATCTATCATTCTCAAACTTCGACCACGCACTCGCTCATTCGCCTCTCTTACAACTCCATCAATATACAAATTGAACAGCCATGGTGACATCACACATCCCTGTCTCAGTCCCACACTCACTGGAAACCACTCACTCATTTCATTCCCTACCCTAACACAAGCTCTACTGCCCTCATACAAACTCTTCACTGCATGCAACAATTTACCATTAATTCCATATAATCTCAAAACATTCCACATAGCCTCTCTATCAACTCTATCATATGCTTTCTCCAGATCCAAAAATGCAAAATACACATCCTTACCCTTTGCTAAATATTTCTCACATAACTGCCTAACTATAAAAATCTGATCTATACAACCTCTACCTCTCCTAAAACCACTCTGCACTTCCGCGATCACATTTTCTGTCTTATCCCTAATCCTATTAACCAGTATCCTACCATACACTTTTCCTGCCACACTCAACAAACTTATACCCCTAAAATTACTGCATTCATACATATCTCCCTTACCTTTGTATAGTGGCACTATGCAGGCAATCACCCATTCCACTGGCACCAATGACAACATAAAGCATATATTAAACACTCTCACTAACCATTCCAATGCAGTCACACCCCCTTCTTTCAACATCTCCGCTCTCACACCATCAATTCCAGATGCTTTACCTGCTTTCACTTCATACAATGCCCTTTTCACCTCCTCTCTTGTAATCTCTCTCTCATTTTCATAGAGAAGCTATTTCCTCCGAACAAATTCTTTCATTTGAATTTTAAGTGAGTATTACTTATAGATATTCTATATATATATATATATATATATATATATATATATATATATATATATATATATATATATATATATATATATATATATTGTCTGTCCCTTTTGTAGAATAAATGTCCTTTTTTATTGCCCTTTTCACCTCCTCTCTTGTAATCTCTCTCTCATTTTCATCTCAAATTACTGGCCCTTGAACCCCTCCCACTGCCACTATAGCTGCCTCTCTATCTTCCTCAACATTCAGCAAGCACTGAAAATATTCTGCTCATCTTTTCCTTGCATCGTTCCCTCTTAACATCTGTCCATTCACATCTTTCACTGTCTCTTCCATCCTCGATCCACCCTTCCTTACTCTCTTCACTTCTTTCCAAAACTTCTTTTTATTCTCCTCATATGACCTACTAAAATCCTGTCCCCAACTAACATTTGCCAACCTCTTCTCTTCCTCTACCTTCCGCTTGGTTTCCACATTTTTCTCCCTATATCTTTCATACTTCTCCCTACTTTTACACTGCAGCCATTCCTCAAAAGCCCTCTTTTTCTCTTCCACCTTAATTTTCACCCCTTCATTCCACCACTCGCTGCCCATCCTCATGCCACCTCCAACAAACGTCTTTCCACACACATCACTTGCATGTCCCACAAAATATTCTTTCATCAACCCCCATTCCTCCCCTAACTCCCCAACTTCTCTTTCTTTCACCCTGTCATATGCCACTCTCAACCTGTCCTGATATTCCTGTCTCTTCTCTGGCTTTTTCAACTCTTCCACTTTCACTATTTCCCATCTACATCCCCCCACACTATTTCCCCACTCTTTTGCTACTACCACTTTTGCTTCAACCAAAAAATGATCAGACATCCCAGCAGCCACACCCCTGAATGCATGTACATCTTGCACTCTACCAACCATGCTCTTTGCTACCAACACATAATCCATCAATGCTCTTTCTTTCACTCTTTCATTTGCCACTCTCATCCATGTATACGTATTTATTAACTTCTTCTTAAATAAACTATTACCTATCACCAACTCTTGCTCCACACACATATCTAACAGTCTGTCGCCACTCTCATTCCCACCTGGTACTCCATACTTTCCTACAACACCTTCTATCTCTCCATCACCCATTCTGGCATTGAAGTCACCCAACACAACTACATAGTTCCTTCTACTCAGACCATCCACACACCTAGTTAACTCATTCCAGAATTCATCCTGCTCTTCCTCACTTCTCTCACATCCTGGCTTATACGCACTAACAAAAGCCCAACATTCCCTTCCTATCCTAGCCCTCACCCACATTAGCCTAGATGACACTTCTTTCCATTTCACTACCTGATTTACCATCCATTCACTCAGCAGTAATGCCACACCTTCTCTCGCTCTCCCCCTTTCAACCCCAGACACCCTACCCGTCACATCACCAAATCCCACTTCTCCTTTTCCTTTCATCTTCGTCTCACACAATGCCAATACATCCATCCTCCTCCTACCAAACATATATCCAATCTCACATCTTTTGCTCTCTATCTTACTACAACCACGCACATTTAGACACCCCAAAACTAGAGTTTGTGGAGAAGTTATTCTCCCCTCTATACCCCTTTTTCTTTGACGTCTCGCAGGAGGTTGATACAAGGGGGGGATTCCTAGTCCCCCCGCCCCGTCCACTTTTAATCGCCTTTTACGACAAGCAGGGAATACGGTGAGGCTATTCTTTGATGTTGTGCCGTATAACTGCATTATTATTTTTTTCTGTTAATATGCTTATTCACTTACATATATATATATATATATATATATATATATATATATATATATATATATATATATATAGTATATATATATATATATATATATATATATATATGAAAATTTCAATTTAGTTCACGGACCCCCAGTACTACTCTTGCGGACCACCAGTGGTCCGCGGACCACAGATTGGGAACCACTGATATATATATATATATATATATATATATATATATATATATATATATATATATATATATATATATATATATATATATATATATATATATATATATATATATATATATATATATATATATATATATATATATATATATATATATATATATATATATATATATATATATATATATATATATATATATATATATATATATATATATATATATATATATATATATATATATATATATATATATATATATATATATATATATATATATATATATATATATATATATATATATATATCTATATCTATATATATATATATATATATATATATATATATATATATATATATATATATATATATATATATATATATATATATATATATATATATATATATATATATATATATATGATATATATATATATATATATATATATATATATATATATATATATATATATATATATATATATATATATATATATATTAGCAATAAAAGCGAACACATAATTTTCCGTATAGATTATGAAAGAATAAATAGGTAAAAGTCTTGATTCGCAGAACTTTTCGGATGCTAATGCTCTGTAGAAAAATGAAGGAAAAACTTTTTCTATGGAAAAAAAAATTAAAGCTAATAATTGTTAATTCTGTAGGCTTATGAGTACACCTGCCAGAGTCTTTAAACGTATTTTTAAGTAATCAAATAATCACATTAATATACGTGAAAACATGAACAATATTTTACCCCTGACCAGGACCCACACCTAAGACACATAATAACGGCCCCGAGGCGCTACCAATTACACCACTGAAAGTCTAAGAAAGAAGTCAACCTCAAAACTAAATGCTTTGCTAGGAATATATAGGCATCAATAGCAATTAAATAAACACATTAACATATGTGAAAACATGGATCATATTTTACCCATGACCAGAACTCGAACCTAAGACACATAATCTCATATATATATATATATATATATATATATATATATATATATATATATATATATATATATATATATATATATATATATATATATATATATATATATATATATATATATATATATATATATATATATATATATATATATATATATATATATATATATATACACACACACACACACATAGCTAAGCTTGAAAAAGTTCAAAGACATGCCACGAAACTGGTGCCAGAAATACGCAATCTCAGTTATGATGAGAGGCTGAGGGAATTAGACTTACCATCACTCGAAGCTAGAAGAGTGAGGGGGGATATGGTGAGAGTCTTTAAATTCCTTCATGGTTATGATAGAGTGGATAGGGATCGATATTTTGATATGGCTGGCTCTAGAACTAGAGATCACAGTTTGAAGCTTCGTAAGAAAACTTCTTCGCAGGATGTAAGGAAATACTTTTTCAGTGTAAGAGTGGTTGATAGTTGGAATTCGCTAAGCGAGGAGGTAGTTAATGCTATCTCAATCCATAGTTTTAAGGACAGGTATGATAAGTATGACTAAGTATAAAATGGAACCGATGAGGAGACGGGAAGATACGAGCTTTGGGCTCTTTCCCGTAAACACAATTAGGTAATCACAATTAGGTAATCACATCAACCTTACAGCCACAGAGGTATGCAAAGCGCTGATGGATTTAGATGTTCATAAAGCTACAGGTCGTGATGACATATCCCCTCATGTGCTTAAAAAATGCGCAAACACAATATCAGTGGCACTAAGTATCATATTTAAGGAGTCATTGGAGTCGGGGGAGATTCCAAGATGCTGGAAACAAGCAAATGTGATACCTATCTTCAAAAAGGGAAGGAGGGATACGGCTCTGAACTATAGACCAGTTTCCTTGACCAGCATAGTTTGGTAAAGTTATGGAGAAACTACTAAGGAAACATATCTCTCTTCACTTGGAATCCTTCAACTTTTTGTCAGTGAGGCAACATGGCTTCAGAGAAGGTAGATCAACAGTAACAAACTTATTAGAATTTTATGATGAGGTAAGCCAAATCTTACAGGAAAGAGAGGGCTGGGCAGATTGTATATTCCTAGACTTCCAGAAAGCGTTTGACACTGTTCCACATGGGAGACTTATTAGGAAGCTGCAATCAATGGCTAGAATAGGTGGAAATGTTTTGGAATGGATAAAAACTTACTTAGAAGGAAGGGAACAGAGGGTTAGAGTAAGACACTCAGTGTCTGAATGGAGAAGAGTTAGTAGTGGAGTTCCACAGGGTTCAGTTTTAGGGCCACTTTTGTTCCTTGTATATGTAAATGACCTACCAGAGTCTGTAAATTCATTCATGAATATGTTTGCAGATGATGCAAAGATTGTGAAGAAAGTAAAAAACGAGAACAATGGTAGAGAACTTTAGGAGGATCTAAATAATCTGCATGAGTGGTCAGAAAAGTGGCTAATGAAATTCAATACTTCAAAATGTAAGGTAATGAAGATGGGTACAAGTGCAAGAAGGCCCAAGCTTGACTACTCGGTGGCTGGAGTACAACTTCAAGAGACAGAAAATGAGAGAGATCTAGGAGTAAACATACTGGCAGATTTGTCTCCAGAAATACATATAAATGGCATAGTAAGGGCAGCATATGCATTCTTATCAAATGTAAGGGTAACCTTCAGGCACAAGGACAAGGAAATGTTCAGAAATATTTATGTAACCTATGTGAGGCCAAAACTCGAATATGCAGCCCCCTTTTGGAATCCGCACTTGAAAAAGCACATAGCTAAGCTTGAAAAAGTTCAAAGACATGCCACGAAACTGGCGCCAGAAATACGCAATCTCAGTTATGATGAGAGGCTGAGGGAATTAGACTTACCATCACTCGAAGCTAGAAGAGTGAGGGGGGATATGGTGACAGTCTTTAAATTCCTTCATGGTTATGATAGAGTGGATAGGGATCGATATTTTGATATGGCTGGCTCTAGAACTAGAGGTCATACTTTGAAGCTTCGTAAGAAAACTTCTTTGCAGGATGTAAGGAAATACTTTTTCAGTGTAAGAGTAGTTGATAATTGGAATTCGCTAAGCGAGGAGGTAGTTAATGCTATCTCAATCCATAGTTTTAAGGACAGGTATGATAAGTATGACTAAGTATAAAATGGAACCGATGAGGAGACGGGAAGATACGAGCTTTGGCCTCTTTCCCGTAAACACAATTAGGTAATCACAATTAGGTAATCATATACACACACACACACAAATGCAGAGAAATATTGATGAGAAAATCCTAAAAGACCCTCAAGAATTCAATACAGAGTTCATTAGAACAAACAGAATACGGGAAGATATGAAAAATATAAAAAAAAAAAAAAGTGTTGCAAGAGGCTAGAAGGATAAATGCGGGAAAAAATTCAGAAGAGAAGGAAATTTTTGGTTCAGAGTTTTTCCAGACAAAGGGAAGATAAAGAAGATAATGATAGAAGATCAGGGAATGGGGCCTCATTAGGATTGCTGTACGCAAATGCTGATGGGTTAGCTGGTAAGGCAGTACAATTAAAGGATAGGATTCGCAACAGTAAGGCAGATATAGTAGCAGTTACAGAGACTAAGTTAAGTGAGGATATAAACAGTGTCATAGTTTTTCCTAAGGGCTTTAGAATATTAAGGGTTGAAAGATCTGATAGGACTGGTGGAGGGATAGCACTGCTCATAAGTGAAAGATTTCAGGTTGAAGATAAACTTTGCTATAGAAAGTGAGTTCAAGGAATTTCTTGTTTCTCAAATAAATACTTGATCAGAGAGCATTATAATAACTGTTGTATATAACCCAACAAGGAACCAACATAGTCTAGAAGTTTATGACGAAATTCATATAGGTAATACTGTAGTCATAAATTCATTTGATAACATTGCACAGGAGAGAAGATGTAGGACTTTGATAATGGGAGATTTTATTCATAAAGAGATAGATTGGATAAATCTTGAACCACACAATGGGGAGGACTCATTCGGAGCAAGATTCCTAGATTGTGTACAAGGAAATTTCCTACACCAACATGTAATGGAACCAACAAGGGCCAGGAGTGGGGATGAGCAATTATTGCTTGATCTAGTATTCACAGATAATGTGTTGGAAGATGAAAAAAAAAATGAGTATGAACCACTAAATGGAGAGTGTGATTACTGTGTCTTGCTGATAGAGTATATCATCAAATATGTTCTGCCTGAAATTAGAGGCACTAAGGACATGAGGAGGAACTATTCGAAAGGAGATTACATCAAAATTAATGAGCTTTTTGCAGTTATTGACTGGAGGACCTTATCTAACACCAAATATGCACAAAAAATGTACAACATCTTTTGTTAGGAATATAGGAAGATACTATATTGTTGCATACCTTCCATCAAAATAGGAGTTATTCATGCCAGAGAGAAATGGTTCAGTAATGAGTGTAAGAGAGCTAAGGAGTGGAGAGACAAATGCTGGAAGAAATAAAGGAGGAGAAAAAGTATAAATGCCTGGCAGACTTATAAAAGAACAAGAAATGATTACCTAAATAAAAGAAGAGAGGCAGAGAGAGACTACGAAAGGGATACCACAAGGAAGGCAAAAGAAAATCCTAAGCTTTTTCACAGTATTATTAGAGGAAAACTGAAGGTCAAAGAACAGATTTTAAAACTACAGAGAGCGAATAGAAGCATTACTGAGATGGATGAAGAGATCTGCGAAGAGTGGAATAAGTGTCAGTCAGTATTTATAGTAGAAAATACTCTAACCCCTCATATTGCAGAGATAGGAGCTCATGGGCCAGTAATAGAGAACATCATCTTTTCAGCCACAGAGGTATGAAAAGCGCTGATGAAGTTAGATACCCATAAAGCTACAGGCCCTGATGATATATCCCCGTATGTACTTAAAAAATGCACAAAATCAATATCAGCGTCACTGTGTATTCTATTAGAAAAGTCGCGGAAATAAGGGCATATTCTTAGATGATGGGAACAAGCGAATGTGGTATCTATTTGAAAAAAGGGAAGGAGGGATGCAGCTCTAATCAATAGACCTGTTTTCATGACCATCATAGTGTGCAAAGTTATGGAAAAACTTCTAAGAAAACATATCTCTCTTCACTTTGAATCCTTCAACTTTTTGTCAGTAACTGAATATTGCTTCAGAGAAGGTAGATCAACAGTAACGAACTTATTAGAATTTTATAATGAGATAGGCCGAATCTTACAGGAAAGAGAGGGCTGGGCAGATTGCATATTCCTAGACTTCCAGAAAGCATTTGATATGGTCCCACAAGGGAGCCTTATTAAGAAGCAGCAAGCAATGGCGAGAATAGGTGAAAATGTCTTGGAATGGATAAAAACTTACTTAGAAGTAAGGTAACAGAGGGTTAGAGTAAGACGGTCAGTGTCTGAAGGGAGAAGGGTTTGTAGTGGAGTTCCACAAGGTTCACTTTTGGGGCCAATTTTATTCCTTGTATTTGTAAATGACCTACCAGAGTCTGTAAATTCATTCATTAACATGCTTGCAGATGATGCATACATTATGAAGAAAGTAAGAAACAAGAACAATGATACAGACCTTCAAGAAGACCTAAATAATCCGGATGAGCGGACTGAAAAGTGGCTAATGACATTCAATATTTCTAAATGCAAGGTAATGAGAATGGGTACAAGTGCAAGAAAGCCAGAGCTAGACTACCCAATTACAGGAGCAGAATTTAAAGACACAAAGAACGAGAGATCTAGGATTAAACATACTGGCAGATATGTCTCCAGAAATTCATATAAATGGTATAGTAAGGGCAGCATATGCTTTCTTAGCAAATGTTAGGGTAGCCTTCAGATGCATGAAAAAGGAAATGTTCAGAAATATTTATGTAACCTATGTGAGGCCAAAATTTGAATATGCAGCACCCTATTAGAATCCACACTTGAAAAAGCACACAATTAATCTGGAAAAAGCTCAAAGACATGACACAAAACTGGTGCCAGATATACGCAATCCCAGTTATGAGGAGAGGCTGAAGAAGTTAGACTTACTATCACTCGAAGCTAGAAGAATGAGGGGGGATATGGTGATGGTTTTTAAATTCCTTCATGATTAATGCAGAGTGGATGTGGATCGATATTTTGATACGGCTAGCACTAGAACTAGAGGTCATAGTTTGAAGCTTCATAAGAAAACTTTTTTTGCAAGATGTAAGGAAATATATATTGCTAAGTGAGGAGGTAGTTAATGCTAACCCAATCCATAGTTTTAAGGACAGGTATGATAAGAATCACCAAGTACAAATGGAACCGACATGGAGACGGGAAGTTACGATCTTGAGGCTATTCCATGTAAGCCCAATTAGTTAATTACAATTAGGTAATTACACTCTTGATCTAGTATTCACAGAGAATGTGTTGGATATTGAAAAAATTGAGTATGAACCACCAACTGGAAAGAGTGACCATTGGTGTTGTTGATGGAGTATATTATCGAAGATGTTCTGCCTGAAAGTAGAGGCACTGATGACTCGAAGAGGAATTATACGAATGGGGATTACTTAAAAATTAATAAGTCTTTGCAGTTATTGACTGGAGGACTTTATTTACCAACAAATATGTACAAGAATTGTAGTACATCTTTTGTAAGGAATATAGGAAGATATTAGATTGTTGCATACCTTTCACCATCTTCTTCTTCCATCGACCTTATTAATCCCACTGAATAGCAGGGTCGGCCGCTCGAGTCAACTTCCTCCACTTGTTCCTATCCCTTGCATCTCCCTCCTCCAATCCAACTTCAACCATATCCCTCCCCACCACGTCCATCCATCTAATCCGTTGGTGCCACAAAACACATGTAAACTTTTCTGTTTCCTTCTAAATACTTTTCTTGGACTTGACGTACTATAAAGATTGCATCCACTGCGCTCTTTCCTTTCATAAATCTAAACTACTGTTCATGTATATCTACCAAGACTCTCAACCTTCCTTCTGCTAATCTTTCTACTATCTTAAATACATGCTCCAAAAGCTTTATTCCCCTGTAGTTCCCACAATCTAACACGTTTCCTCCCTGTTTATATATTTTAATCGTCCAACTATCATTCCAGTCCCTTGGCATTTCCTCTACATCCCAGATCTTATCCAACAATGCATGCACCCACTCTTTTCCTAGATTTCCCAAAAGCTTTGATAATTTCTATTGTTACCTCTGACTTTCCTGCAGCTTTATTTGATTTTCCTTTCTTTATAGCATTTTGTACTTCACTTTCACTGATGTTTGCTATCGGTCCTTCTACTGGAGGGACATTTTCTAGTTTTTCACAATCATTTTCAGTGTTTAAGAGATGTGAAAAATATTCTTTCCACCTTCTCTTGACTTCTCCTGCCTCTATTAGGATATTTCGATTTTCCTAAGTCCTGCCTATTTTTTCTTCTCGATTCTGCAATTTTGTAAATTATCTTTTCTCTCTGGTGTTCCCATAATCTCATACCACTCTCTCTTTGCTTCTCCGTTTGCAATGGCTACCATTCTCTTTTCTACTCTCTCTGTTCATCTGCACTCTTCTCTTGTTTGGTGGTTGTTATTTTCTTCCCAGGTTCTTCTGGCTATACTCTTCTCCTTCACAGCTGTTTGAATATCTTGATTCCACCACCATGTTTCTTTTTCTTGCTGCTGCCTACCACTTGTCCTGCCACACACCTCTGCTGCTGCCGGAACCACAATTCCCTTCATATCAACCCATATCCCTTAAGGTGAATCTGGTATTCCATTCACATATCTCTCTTCTTGTGCACTTTCCACTTTATTTCTGAACTCTCCTGCCTTCTCCCCATTCAGCTTCCAAGTCCTGGCTGGGGGTTTTCTACACTTCACTAATTTCGACCTAAAATCTGCCATTACCAGTTTATGTTGACCTACGACAAATTCATTTGGCATAACTTTACAATCCAATAATGATTTTCTTGTCCTCTTCCCTTCCCAGAATATAATCAATTTGTGATTCATTTTGTCCACTTTTATATGTTACCAGATGACTTTTCCTTTTCTCAAACTGTGTATTCATTATGACCAGATTCATAGCTTCTGCTAATTCCAAAAATCTATCACCTTCCTGAACCCTTCTTCCCAACCCTCTTCCTCCATGTTTTCCTTCAAAACATACTAACAGTTCATTTCTTGGAACTCCTTTTATATATTCTTCTAGTTCCCCTGAACTCCTCCTTCTCCTCCTCACTACACCCTTGTTGAGGAGCGTATGCTGAGATGATATGCCATACTCTCTTATCCTTCACGAATTTTAAACCCATGAGCCTGTCACTGATACACTGGACTTCTGTAACACTTTCTCGCAATTCCTACCCCATTTCTCCTTGTATCTTCACCAGTGTAGTGAACTTTATACCCCTCTCCCAGCTTTCTTGCACTTTTCCCCTTCCGTTTAGTCTCCTGCATGCATAAAATCATAATCGTCCTTCTCTGCATGACATCAACCAACTCTCCTCCTTTTCCTATTAGGCTGCCAACATTCCAATTTCCAATTCTCATCCTTCCTTTCTTTTTCCAATCCTTACTCCTCACTATCTTCTTTAGCCGCAGTCATGACCTCTGTGGTACCCTTTGCTCATTTCTCACTGCTGCCAGGGGAAACTGCAGTGCGTCGCTTACGGGGTACACCCTAGCCCTAATGAATTCCACTGACTCGAGATTCATTGTTTAGGTTTTGCCACTGTTTTCACACTCGGTTGGCTAGACCAGGCAGCAACTCTCCCCATTTGCCTGGCTTGAGACCGGCAGCAAGTTGGACTGGCTTGTCCCCCCACTGGCTGGGTTATGTTGCATACCTTCCACCATAAATAGGAGTTATTCATGAAAGAGAGAAATGGTTCCATAATGAGTGTAAGAGAGTTAAGGAGTGGAAAGACAAATGCTGGAAGAGGCATAGGAGAAGAAAAAGCATAAATGCCTGGCACACTTATAATAGAACAAAAGATAATTACCTAAGTAAAAGAAGAAAGGCATAGAGAGACTATAAAAGGGATACCACCTGGATGGCTAAAGAAAATCCTAAGATTTTCACAGTTTTACCAGAGCAAAACTGAAGGTCAAAGAACAGATTTTAAAGCTAAAGAGAGTGGATGAAGGCATCATTGAAACGGATGAAGAGATCTGCAAAGAATTGAACAAGGAGTTTCAGTCAGTATTTAAAGCAGAAAATACCCCAACCCCTCAGATTGCAAACATAGGAGGTCCTTGGTCAGTATTAGAGAACATCATATTTTCAGCCACAGAGGTATGCAAAGCGCTGATGGAGCAGTCTGGTTCCAGCTCCAGTAGTGATAGGACCTGCCTAAGTATCTCTGTCCTCTTTTCCTCCTCTCTCACGAGAGCCAGAAAAGAAGCAAAGATTGTTTTTATTTTGTTTTGTGTTCCCGTTTTTGTTTTAGTGAAAACAAGTGACTGTGTGTGTCATATACCCCAAATATTTTTGTCTGCTCTTCTCTCACTTTTATAAGAGTTGGGAAGAAAAAGGGAAATAGAAAGTGTTCAGGTTTCTAATTTGTTGTTATCTCTTTCACACTCGGTTGGCTAGACCAGTGAATTTCTCCTCCTCCACTCCATCCCTGATCTGAGGTGGAAGTTTCTACAAGGAAAAAAACCAGCCTCCATAATTCCATAGAAAGTGTTCAAATTTCAACCTTGCATTTATTCTGTTTGCTTTTCCCTCTCTTTACAGAGCTGGGAAGAGAAATAAAAAAAAACACGTGGTGCTGAGCATAATTTTTGTTTGCGCTCCCCTCTCCCACGAGAGTTGGGAAGAAAGATAGAAGACTGATAAAGTGTTGTAGTGTTCCAATTAGGTGAAGTGATCCAGCCACAAGGCCCCTCTATTTTATTAAACGAAATTGACAAACAGTGCAAGTGATATATACCTAGTGAAATCTGTGATATCCATGACTAGTTGTTAGTCATGGCCTCTGCCGCTTCTCCTGCTCCCCCCCTTAAGGGGGATTGGAACTCGACCCCCTCAAGAGGGGTGGACGGTTGTGAGAAAGAAGAGACCAAGGACGGCCTCTGGCAGTAGCCATGAGAGTGCTGCTGCCCCAGTTCCCCCCCCCAGCCCCAAAGACCGATAGAGAGCCCATATCAAAGTTCAAAGTTCAGACTCCTTCCACTAAAGAGGCATATGACCTAATCAGAGAGTTGGAAGACCAACTTACCGAGTTTGGCTGCAATATTAAGCCTAATGTACAGGTGAATTTATCATCCACCCATCCTCAGCAGAAGCCGCAGAGAAGATCCGCAGCATCAACTCACCTCACTGGACAGAGATGAACCCTGCCCAAAAAATAAGGAAATACATCCTCATTGGCTTCTCTGTTGCTTGGTCAGTTGACTGCTAACCAAGCAAACGTATATTACGACTGCCTCACATTGCTCCTCCAAAATAGAGGGCCAAACCGTCCCTCAAAACAAGTTCTGGTCCACATCTGTGGTCCACCCCCTTCGCAAGTAAACCTCGGCATCTGGGGCAAATTCAACATAAGAGACTACACTCCTGAACCACTGTGATGTTTCTGGTGTCCAAGATTTGGGCACCATAGAAATACTTGCCATCTCCCAGAGAGATGTGCAGTCTGAAGTGGGAGACATTCCACTGACTGCTGCCTAAACAAATTCAAGGCCAATGAAGCAACAGTTGCAAAATGCCCAAACTGTAAGGGAAACCATCATGGATGGAACAACTGCTGCCCAGAAAGGCTAAAGAGGATTCCTCAAAGAGTCCCTCCCTCTGCCCCTGTCACCAATCACACCACCTCCAACTTCACACCAGCTCCTCCCCCCACCTCCAATCCTTGGCAAAGGCCCCTTCCTGCCCCACTCACACCTAACCTCCCCACCCAAAACCCACCACACAACACCAACCCAGCTCCTGACACACAGATCACACCTCCTACAGTTTCCACCCCTACACCAAATCCATCCACCCCATCACACAACACTCACACTCCTACCATCCCCCAAAACAACACTCACAACCCGACCATCCCCTCACGCAACACTCACACCAACACCTCCACCCCATGCAACACTCAAACACACAATGCAGTCACATGCAACACTCAGACCACACACACACCTGCTCACCACACCAGGTCCCGGGACCCTAGACTTAGATCCCATACCCCCACACCTCAACAGCCTATCAGACACCTTCCTCTGCCACCTCTTCCCAACAGCAAACCCTCTTCACAGTAAATGAGCTCACCAACATTATTATTCAAACCATACAGGCAGCCGTCCAACTCCTCGATACCAGAGCCTCTCCTCAAGATGCCTACAATCAAGTCGTCGAAGTAGCCCACTCCTTTGTCGCTCATGCCCTCGTCTCCAGAACCCACCACCAGCCTCAACAACAAACCACTCCTACCACCTCCACCTCCCTAAATCATCAAGATGTCTAATCTCGGGATCCTACACTGGAACGCCAAGGGTCTCAGACACAAGGTACAAGATCTTGAAGGCATTGCCAAGGCTGACAACATGGATGTCATCATGGTACAAGAAACCCTGTGCACAGAGCAAAACACTCCAAAAATCTCAGGATACAGAGGATTCTACCAGCACTGGTCTCCAGGGGAGAACAGAGGCAGTGCCACCTTCATCAGGAAAAACCTGTTAGCCAAGGAAATAACCAGATCAGTCCACTGCGGTGAAGATGTCCACGTCCTCGCTATTAACATCAAATTTCAGGGCAGCTGCATAGATCGGTACAACATTTTCAGACCACAGGATGGTGGCTTAGACCTGACTACCCTCTTCGGGCTAGCCAGTCATCGTGACTTGGTAATAGGAGGCGACTTCAACGCGCACCATCCAAAATTCAGGTATGAGCGCCCCTGTGCTGCAGGCAGACACATCATGAGCCTGCTGGACGACCAAGAAAACGTCTCCCTTCTCAACAATCATGAGCCAACACATGACAGAGGTGGAATACTGGACCTCACCTTTGTCTCCAATTCCCTAAAGCAAGACACCACATGGAGAGTTCATCCCCTGGTCACAAGCAACCACTACGAGATCCATCTCACGCTACCAATTCCTGAAATCTTTCAAATCCCTGCTCCTCCCCCTCGATGGAATTTCAAGAAGGCTGACAGGGGCTGATTCCAGGAGCACCTCAGCAATTGGTTTTCAGCCTACACACCATCTGAAGACATCGACCAAGCAGAGGCAGAGGCCGAGCTAGTCAATGCCGTGCAAGCTGCAGCAAACTCCTCCATCCCCCTCTGTAAACCACAACACACCACTCATCGGGACATATGGTACTACTGTGACAGAGTTAAAGAACTCAATCACCGGCTCAACGTCATCCGGAAAATGCATAGGAAACATCTCACTGAAGACTCCTACCGCACTCTCCAGGCAGTCAAAGAACATGTCCATGAAGAGACACGCAACATTAAGAGGAAAAAATGGCTAGAGTGGTGTTTCATCCTAGATGCTCACACCTCTGTGGGCCAGATGTGGAGGAGCATTAACTCCTTTCCTAAAGGAAAATCTCCTAAAATCATCCCCCACCGGGATCCTAGCAGGGCAGCAGAAGAACTCTCTGTCAAATTCGTGGATAGAGCAAGCTCCAACCAGCTCCCCATCACCACCAGAGCAACTCTTCAGGACCTCACCACTGCAAGATGGGAAGAAATAGAAGAGGCCATCAACACTGAAAACGAAACAGATGCCCCATTCTCTCTGACTGAGCTACTAAGAGTAAGCAAAAGCTCTAAGAACACAGCCCTAGGTGGTGATTGAATCACATACACAATGATTCAAAATATGGGGCCCCAAGCGGAGCTTGCTCTGCTCTCTCTGATCAATTCGACATACACACGAAGAACCAGACCAGCCTCATGGAACAGAGCAGACATTCAGCCCATCCCAAAACCACAGGACCTTGACAACCCTCGCCCCATCTCCCTCCTATGCTGCCTGAGCTAGATGGCAGAAAAGATGGTACTTGACAGAGTCCGCTGGAAATGCCCACCCTTCCCAGAAAACATGTTTGCCTACCAGCCTGGCTTAGGCACCTCAGAATGCATAGCCTCCATGCAATCATTTATCAACAACTGCCGTGGATACAACGTTTTTCTAGACCCAGAGAAGGCCTTTGAATTAGCCAATGTGCCGGCAATACTCCCAGCTCTCGTTTCAAAGCAGATCAAAGGTAACCTTCTCTCATGGATCAAGCAGAGTCTACAAAACCGTAGTGCACGAGTCAAAGTGGATGGGCCCTACTCCACCTACAAAAACCATGAAAATGGGACCCCCCAAAAGTGGAATCCTTAGCCCCTTCCTCTTTAATTGTCTCATGGAAAAACTCATGAACATCGCACTACCACATGGAGCCAAACTCTTCAACTATGCAGATGACTTTGCCCTTGTCACAATAGGCGACAGAAGCTCTTACAAGACCCAGCGCTGCCTCACCAAAATTCACCAAGCCTTCATCTAACTCGGAGTTAAAATTAATGCCCGCAAAACCAAGGCCCTTCCCATCCACCAGTGGAGACCAGACACTAATCTGGTCATAGGTAATGAGCCTGTGGACTGGGTTACCAAGCACCAATACCTGGGTGTAATCATTGACGGCAGACTAACCTTTGGACCTGAAATTCAACACTTGCGCAACAAGTGCAGCCAGCGATAAGCGGTCCTTCGTCAGATGTCAGGCCTCTACGATGGTGCATCATTTAATGTCCTCAGAAGCTTCTATGTACAAGTCATACGCAGCCTCATAGACTATGCTTGTCCCACACTCTGGCTACTAAAAGACAAACAGTGAGACAAGATAGAAGTAATTCAAAACAACGCCATGCGTACCATGCTAGGAGCCCTCATGTGGACCAAGAGAGAAAACATCCAGATGGAATCGGGACTCATGCCACTCAAACTCAGAGCTCAGCAAAGACTGACTCTGCTGTGGCCAAAACCACCTCTGCCCAACATAAATGCCTCGCTGGCACAAATCTCCATCTAGCCCTCAATCGCCACCCCAACCACCATCCTAGAACTTGGGCAGCCAAGGTCTGCGCTAGCCTGCAAGCACTGCCAGTCAAGGAGAGCATCCTAGCCAAGATACAGGACACTCCGCTTCCTGAATAAAGATGCCCACCCCCATGGAATGACCAACCAATCAACATAAAGATCGAGCTCCCTGACAACCCCAAAAGCTTGGTAAATCCGCTTGTCCCTAAAAACATATACAAGGACAAAATTCAGAGCTGGAGGAGGCCAAACTCTCAAGTCTACTACACTGATGGTTCAGTAAATCAAGAAACTGGAGCCTCAGCCGCTGCCTTCACCACTGGACACCACATCAAATCCTGGAGACTGTCAAACTCCTGCTCATCGCTCCAGACTGAGCTTGTTGCCATAGCCAACGCCCTCGACTTCTTCATCTACCAATTAGCTGACCATGCCCTAATTCTCTCTGAATCTAAAGGTGCCTTACAGGCCATCAAGAAGCCACTCCTCAGAGACAATGTACGTATCATCACCACCATCCTCAGCCACTACCACAGGATGACCAGCCTTGGAAAACCATCACTCTTGCCTGGATTCCCAGCCACGTCGGCATCAAGGGAAATGAGGAAGCCGATGAAGCTGCCAAACAAGACACTCTTAGAGCAGAAATTCAAATATCTCTGCCTCCTGGGATTCAACAGATAAAAACTAAAGCCACCAAGTCGCTCCTTAATGCCTTAATAATTAAACACAACCTGTGCACAGACATTGGCTCTCCCTCCACATGGTGGTACAAAGCCACCACTAATCTTCAGTGAATCACCCTGCCTAAGAACCTTCGACGAAGCACGGCGGTCAATGTGTACCGTCTGAGACTCGGGTACAAGTGCACCTGGCGAATAAGGGATGATATCACCAGGGAATGCACATTTTGCCAGGTAGCCTCACCACATCCACTGCTCCACTACATCCTCGTATGTGATTCCTTTTCAGAAATTTGACGGAAAACTGGTGCCCCCACAACATCCAGCGAAGATCCAAATGCCCTTCGTGTTGATAGCTCCATAATCAGACTAGCAACAAACAACTACATGAACAGTCTACTAAATATCATCAGTCAATACCCTCCATCAATATAACCATGTAATAACTCTCTCTCACCTCCAAAACAGGAATTCATTTAAACTGTTTGATGTAAGCTAATAATCCTCAACTGAACACTTATGCTTTCCATTATCTTTACAGTTTTGCACAACCTCACCTGCGGACCAAAATAGGAAAGTCCGATCACCCTCAAGAGTGAATACCACCAACAATAACAAGATTTCACCCCACCTCCTCACCAAATAGGAAAGCCCATTCGCCCGCAAGAGCGAATACCACCTACAATCAACAAAATCTTACCCCATCTGCGGGCCACAAGGGAAGGTCTGCTCACCCTCAAGGGAGAACATCAAGGAGAGAGAGTAGTAACTGAGGGAGTTAGATACCCATAAAGCTACAGGCCCTTATGATTTATCATCTTATGTACTTTAGAAATGCACTAAATCAATATTGGCAGCACTATGTATCATATTTGAAAACTCTTTGGAATCAAGGGAGATTTCAAGATGGTGGCAACAAACAAACGCAGTATATATCTTCAAAAAGGGAAGGAGGGATGCAGCTCTAAAGTATAGACGCGTTTCTTTGACCAGCATAGTTTGCAAAGTTATTGACAAACTACCAAGAAAACATATCTCTCTTCAACTGCATTCATTCAACTTTTTAGCAGTAAGAAAACGTGGCTTCAGAGAAGGTAGATCAATAGTAACAAACTTATTAGAATTTTATGATGAAGTACACCAAATGAAATAAGCCCACACATCGAGCCTCCAGTGAGGCGAAGCCCCATTATGTTGAAGAATTTAGTCTTTATGTTCATTTGCAATCAGCTCATCCTTTAACCTGTTCTGAAGCTTTTGGAGATAAACATCACCAATCACATTTCCCTCAAAGAAAAACATCCGATGAAGATGATTCTTGGAGATGGCACAGAACGCACTCTCTTTTAGTGAGTCTTGCGTTCTAAACAGTGGTATGATGATTTTTTTCTCACCACAAAAGATATCAGTATGCTTATTAACTTTGCATTCGTATAGAATGTGCTGTCATTACAAAAAACAAGACATTTTTTGAACTCATCTTCTTTAAGTTTCTCTTGTCATCTGCCATCATGGACTAAACGAGCTGCAGTTTCTGAGGTTTCATTAGAAAGTTTCCTCAGGACACTCCAAACTGTCTTTGGAGGATCTGGGTTTCCGGATTTGCTTTTCATAAGGAATCCTAGAAGTTTCACAAAAGTTTTCACAAACCCGCTCTACCATCTCTTCCAATGCTGATGGTCATCCAGATCCTTTTACCCTGCACATAGAGCCTTCCTCTGGACTTTTTGTGTTATGTCCAAATCTACATTGCAGCTAGTGCTCTTTTGGGGAATTCTCTCACAAATGCACGATGCAGAGTCTTGCTCGACTTTGAGCATACTCTAACACGAAACGACTTCTCTTCTCCAGTGAATGGCATTTGTATATCTGAAAAGATAAAAACATAAAACATTAAACAAAAATGTTTTACTTGTTTTTACACATGCTGTTAAATTTTGATTTCCTTTGAAAGCGAACTGGCAAATTCAGTAGATTGCATATATATATATATATATATATATATATATATATATATATATATATATATATATATATATATATATATATATATATATATATATATATATATATATATATATATATATATATATATATATATATATATATATATATATATATGTATATATATATATATATATATATATATATATATATATATATATATATATATATATATATATATATATATATATATATATATATATATATATATATATATATATATATATATATATATATATATATATATATATATGCAATCTACTGAAAATATATATATATATATATATATATATATATATATATATATATATATATATATATATATATATATATATATATATATATATATATATATATATATATATATATATATATATATATATATATATATAGACATATATATATATATATATATATATATATATATATATATATATATATATATATATATATATATATATATATATGTATATATGTATATATATATATATATATATATATATATATATATATATATATATATATATATATATATATATATATATGAATCAATTTTTTACCCCGACCGGGAATCGAACCTAGGACTTATGATTACTAAGTCAAGGCGCTACCACTACACCACAGAAGGTTAAAAGGAATCCAACCTTATAGCTTATATCTGCTATACTTAGGAATGAACGCATTCTAACTGAATGCCACTATGTTCATATTACAGATTCCCCAACCTCACTCGTGGCTTCTTTTTAGCATTTAATTCAATTCCCAATCTCACTCGGGCCATGAAATAACCAATAAGCACATTATATATGTGAAAACATGAATCAATTTTTTACCCCGACCGGGAATCGAACCTAGGACTTATGATTACTAAGTCAAGGCGCTACCACTACACCACAGAAGGTTAAAAGGAATCCAACCTTATAGCTTATATCTGCTATACTTAGGAATGAACACATTCTAACTGAATGCCACTATGTTCATATTACAGATTCCCCAACCTCACTCGTGGCTTCATTTTAGCATTTAATTCAATTCCCAATCTCATTCGGGCCATGAAATAACCAATAAGCACATTATATATGTGAAAACATGAATCAATTTTTTACCCCGACCGGGAATCGAACCTAGGACTTATGATTAATAAGTCAAGGCGCTACCACTACACCACAGAAGGTTAAAAGGAATCCAACCTTATAGCTTATATCTGCTATACTTAGGAATGAACGCATTCTAACTGAATGCCACTATGTTCATATTACAGATTCCCCAACGTCACTCGTGGCTTCATTTTAGCATTTAATTCAATTCACAATCTCATTCGGGCCATGAAATAACCAATAAGCACATTATATATGTGAAAACATGAATCAATCTTTTACCCCGAATGGGAATCGAACCTAGGACTTATGATTACTAAGTCAAGGCGCTACCACTACACCACAGAAGGTTAAAAGGAATCCAACCTTATAGCTTATATCTGCTATACTTAGGAATGAACGCATTCTAACTGAATGCCACTATGTTCATATTGCAGATTCCCCAACCTCACTCGTGGCTTCATTTTAGCATTTAATTCAATTCCCAATCTCATTCGGGCCATGAAATAACCAATAAGCACATTATATATGTGAAAACATGAATCAATTTTTTACCCCGACCGGGAATCGAACCTAGGACTTATGATTACTAAGTCAAGGCGCTACCACTACACCACAGAAGGTTAAAAGGAATCCAACCTTATAGCTTATATCTGCTATACTTAGGAATGAACGCATTCTAACTGAATGCCACTATGTTCATATTACAGATTCCCCAACCTCACTCGTGGCTTCATTTTAGCATTTAATTCAATTCCCAATCTCATTTGGGCCATGAAATAACCAATAAGCACATTATATATGTGAAAACATGAATCAATTTTTTACCCCGACCGGGAATCGAACCTAGGACTTATGATTACTAAGTCAAGGCGCTACCACTACACCACAGAAGGTTAAAAGGAATCCAACCTTATAGCTTATATCTGCTATACTTAGGAATGAACGCATTCTAACTGAATGCCACTATGTTCATATTACAGATTCCCCAACCTCACTCGTGGCTTCATTTTAGCATTTAATTCAATTCCCAATCTCATTCGGGCCATGAAATAACCAATAAGCACATTATATATGTGAAAACATGAATCAATTTTTTACCCCGACCGGGAATCGAACCTAAGACTTATGATTACTAAGTCAAGGCGCTACCACTACACCACAGAAGGTTAAAAGGAATCCAACCTTATAGCTTATATCTGCTATACTTAGGAATGAACGCATTCTAACTGAATGCCACTATGTTCATATTACAGATTCCCTTACCTCACTCGTGGCTTCATTTTAGCATTTAATTCAATTCCCAATCTCATTCGGGCGATGAAATAACCAATAAGCACATTATATATGTGAAAACATGAATCAATTATTTACCCCGACCGGGAATCGAACCTAGGACTTATGATTACTAAGTCAAGGCGCTACCACTACACCACAGAAGGTTAAAAGGAATCCAACCTTATAGCATATATCTGCTATACTTAGGAATGAACGCATTCTAACTGAATGCCACTATGTTCATATTACAGATTCCCCAACCTCAACCGTGGCTTCATTTTGGCATTCAGTTAGAATGCGTTCATTCCTAAGTATAGCAGATATAAGCTGTAAGGTTGGATTCCTTTTAACCTTCTGTGGTGTAGTGGTAGCGCCTTGACTTAGTAATCATAAGTCCTAGGTTCGATTCCCGGTCGGGGTAAAAAATTGATTCATGTTTTCACATATATAATGTGCTTATTGGTTATTTCATGGCTCGAATTAGATTGGGAATTGAATTAAATGCTAAAATGAAGCCACGAGTGAGGTTGGGGAATCTGTAATATAAACATAGTGGCATTCAGTTAGAATGCGTTCATTCCTAAGTATAGCAGATATAAACTATAAGGTTGGATTCCTTTTAACCTTCTGTGGTGTAGTGGTAGCGCCTTGACTTAGTAATCATAAGTCCTAGGTTCGATTCCCGGTAGGGGTAAAAAATTGATTCATGTTTTCACATATATAATGTGCTTATTGGTTATATATATATATATATATATATATATATATATATATATATATATATATATATATATATATATATATATCAAATAAGCACATTACATATGTGAAAACATGAATAATTTTTTTACCCTGACCGGGACTCGAACCTAGGACTTATGATTACTAAGTCAAGGCGCTACCACTACACCACAGAAGGTTAAAGGGAATCCAACCTTATAGCTTATATCTGCTATACTTAGGAATGAACGCATTCTAACTGAATGCCACTATGTTCATATTACAGATTCCCCAACCTCACTCGTGGCTTCATTTTAGCATTTAATTCAATTCTCAATCTCATTCGGGCTTGAAATATCAAATAAGCACATTACATATGTGAAAACATGAATAATATTTTTACCCCGACCGGGACTCGAACCTAGGACTTATGATTACTAAGTCAAGGCGCTACCACTACACCACAGAAGGTTAAAGGGAATCCAACCTTATAGCTTATATCTGCTATACTTAGGAATGAATGCATTCTAACTGAATGCCACTATGTTCATATTACAGATTCCCCAACCTCACTCGTGGCTTCATTTTAGCATTTAATTCAATTCCCAATCTCATTCGGGCATGAAATATCAAATAAGCACATTACATATGTGCTTATTCATGTTTTCACATAAGTAATGTGCTTATTTGATATTTCATGCCCGAATGAGATTGGGAATTGAATTAAATGCTAAAATGAAGCCACGAGTGAGGTTGGGGAATCTGTAATATGAACATAGTGGCATTCAGTTAGAATGCGTTCATTCCTAAGTATAGCAGATATAACCTATAAGGTTGGATTCCCTTTAACCTTCTGTGGTGTAGTGGTAGCGCCTTGACTTAGAAATCATAAGTCCTAGGTTCGAGTCCCGGTCGGGGTATAAAAAAATTATTCGCTAAAATGAAGCCACGAGTGAGGTTGGGGAATCTGTAATATGAACATAGTGGCATTCAGTTAGAATGCGTTCATTCCTAAGTATAGCAGATATAAGCTATAAGGTTGGATTCCCTTTAACCTTCTGTGGTGTAGTGGTAGCGCCTTGACTTAGTAATCATAAGTCCTAGGTTCGAGTCCCGGTCGGGGTATAAAAAAATTATTCATATATATATATATATATATATATATATATATATATATATATATATATATATATATATATATCTATATCTATATCTATATCTATATCTATATCTATATCTATATATATATATATATATATATATATATATATATATATATATATATATATATATATATGAGCTTATTTGATACTTCATGCCCGAATGAGATTGGGATTTGAATTAAATGCTAAAATGAAGCCACGAGTGAGGTTGGGGAATCTGTAATATGAACATAGTGGCATTCAGTTAGAATGCGTTCATTCCTAAGTATAGCAGATATAAGCTATAAGGTTGGATTCCCTTTAACCTTCTGTGGTGTAGTGGTAGCGCCTTGACTTAGTAATCATAAGTCCTAGGTTCGAGTCCCGGTCGGGGCATAAAAAAATTATTCATATATATATATATATATATATATATATATATATATATATATATATATATATATATATATATATATATATATATATATATATATATATGCAATCTACTGAATTTGCCAGTTCGCTTTCAAAGGAAATAAAAATTTAACAGCATGTGTAAAAACAGGTAAAGCATTTTTGTTTCATATTCTATGTTTTCATCTTTTCAGATATACAATTGCCATTCACTGGAAAAGAGAAGACGTTTCGTGTTAGAGTATGCTCAAAGTCGAGCAAGACTCTGCAATATGCATTTGTGAGAGAATTCCCCCAAAAAAGCACTGGCTGCAATGTAGATTTGGACATAACACAAAAAGTTCAGAGGAAGGCTCTATGTGCAGGGTAAAAGGATCTGGATGACCATCAGCATTGGGAGAGATGGTAGAGCGGGTTTGCGAAAACTTTTGTGAAACTCCTAGGATTCCTTATGAAAAGCAAATCCGGAAACCCAGATCCTCCAAAGACAGTTTGGAGTGTCCTGAGGAAACTTGCTAATGAAACTTCAGAAACTGCAGCTCGTTTAGTCCTTGATGGCAGATGACAAGAGAAACTTAAAGAAGATGGGCTCAAAAAATGTTTTGTTTTATGTAATGACAGCACATTCTATACGGATGCAAAGTTAATAAGCATATTGATATCTTTTGTGGTAAAAAAAAAAATCATCATACCACTGTTTAGCACGAGAGACTCACTAAAAGAGAGTGCGTTCTGTGCCATCTCCAAGAATCATCTTCATCGGATGTTTTTCTTTGAGGGACATGTGATTGGTCATGTTTATCTGCAAAAGCTTCAGAACAGGTTAAAGGATGAGTTGATTGCAAATGAACATGAAGACTGAATTTTTCAACATAATGGGGCTTCACCTCACTGGAAGCTCGATGTGTGGGCTTATATCAATGAGAATCTGCCAGAGAGATGGATTGGGCACGCTGTCAAGGAAGACAATGTGGTGTTGAAATGGCTGCACGTTCATCTGAGCAGATATCTTGCAATTTTTTCCTCTTGGGTCATGTGAAGGGACAGGTCTATGTCCTCCATCTTCCTGCAAATATAGAGGAACTCAAGCAGAGAATCACTACCGCACTGGAGACTGTTACCAAAGACATGCTGCAGAGTATTTGGCAGGTGCTGGACTACAGACTTCATGTGTGCCGTGTTTCAAGGCGTGAATATTGAAAATTT
Organism: Halocaridina rubra; assembly: GCA_037179515.1. Taxonomy (NCBI): domain Eukaryota; kingdom Metazoa; phylum Arthropoda; class Malacostraca; order Decapoda; family Atyidae; genus Halocaridina; species Halocaridina rubra. The sequence continues at coordinate 71,236 of JAXCGZ010019062.1, forward strand.
TTGAAATCGTTCATGGACTCTACATACTTTCAAATGTCTCATCCACATTAAGCCTGTTCTGTTTTCTTTGCCTAGACCATAGACTGTAGTTTCTGTGATATTCACATCTCAGATGACATTTGAATATATATATATATATATATATATATATATATATATATATATATATATATATATATATATATATATATATATATATATATATATATATATATATATATATACACACACACACACATATATATATATATATATATATATATATATATATATATATATATATATATATATATATATATATATATATATATATATATATATATATATATATATATATATATATATACACACACACACACACACATATAAGTGAAAGGATTCAAGTTGAAGAAATAAACTTGGCTATAGAAAGTGAGTTCAAGGAATTTCTTGGTGCTCGCATAAATACTGGGACAGAGAGCATAATAATAACTGTTGTATACAACCCACCAAGGAACCAAAATAGGCTTGAAGTTTATGAGGAAAGTCATATAGGTACTATTGAAGTCATAAACTCAGTTGTTAACATGGCACGGGAAAAAAAATGTAGGATTTTGATTATGGGAGACTTTAATCATAAAGAGATAGATTGGATAAATCTTGACCCACACAGTGGTGAGGACTAATTGGGGCAAGATTCCTAGATTGCGTACAAGGGAATTTCCTACACCAACATGTAATGGAACCAACAAGGGCCAGGGGTGGGGATGAGCCATCACTACTTGATCTAGTGTTCACAGATAATGTGTTGGATATTGAAAAAATTGAGTATGTACCACCAATTGGAAAGAGTGACCACTGTGTGTTGTTGATGGAGTATATCATTGAAGATATTCTTCCTGAGAGTAGAGGCACTGAGGACATGAGGAGGAACTATCCGAAAGGAGATTACATCAAAATGAATGAGCTTTTTGCAGTTCTTGACTGGAGAACCTTATTTTACAACAAATTTGTACAAGAAATGTATGACATCTTTTGTGAGAAATATGGGAAGATAGTAGATTGCTGCATACCTGTCACCAAAGTAGGTGTAATTCATGCCAGAGAGAAATGGTTCGATAATGGGTGTAAAAGAGCTAAGTAGTGGAGAGACAAATGCTGGAAAAGGTATAGGAGGAGAAAAAACATAAATGCCTGGCAAACCTACAAAAGAGCAAGAAATGACTACCTAAGTAAAAGGAGAGAGGCAGAGAGAGACTATGAGAGGGACATCACCAGGAAGGCTA